>JAXGGA010002510.1:0-120513 GCA_038373865.1 Uloborus plumipes
CGTTGCGAAAACAGTACTCCGGGAAGTGATTTTATTAATGTCAAATAATTTAATTATAAAACATAGTAGTTATTATGTCTACGATTTATGCCTAAATTTATAGGTAGTCTCGTAACTAATTATGTTCCAATAGTTTTGCAGATATTACGCAACAAAGAGCAAAAACACAGTCACATGGCACAGTCCCCTGCCTAGTTATGCTAGGCGGGGGACTTACCCCCTATCATGATTTATCAGAAAAACACAAACTTCAATTGGCCCTCTTTCGAACCAAAGTAATAGATTCATTTTCTGAGCAATAGTATTATAATTATACGAACATTTCAAAAAACCGTGCCCGGACAGATTTCGTGTGAAAAAATGACGAGTTTATAGAGAATCGCCTTATTACACTGGGCCATTCCTTGTGACGGAACGGACATTAGGAGCACTTTTGTCAGTATGTTTGTTTCCATAAATACAATTAAAATGAACTAGGAATATTCGTTTTGGCATCAATAGTAAGTATTTGCGGTACATATAACGTCGAATACTAAAATTTAGTAATTTTAAAGTAAATTGTTGAAAATATGCAATGAAATGTCTGTGGGGGTCTCAATGGCCGAGCGGTCTAAGGCGTGTATAGCCTATAACTCTGAGACGGTGGGTTCGACTCCCAGAGGTTTGGAGCCATTTTAACTACATGGATCACCATATAAGTGAATAAAAGTTACATAAAATGTACCGATAGCCAATGTGTGATTGCAATGTGATTGCTGCATATTTTCTACCACTTTCTTGTTTTGCCACATGCTTTATTTCCTTTTTCTATTGTTCTTTTGTTACTGAGTTTCTTTCAAACATTTTCTGATGTACCATCAATACAGGGACGTTATCTCAATTATCTCAAGTTTTTTCCAGGGGGGGGGGGGGGCAAAGGGTCTAAACACAATGCAATTTCTTCGAAAAACAAAAAAAACCACGCCCACTTATATGTAAATACATTGATTTCTCGAAGTCAGGGGGGGGGGCAATTGACGCCCCCTGTCCCCCCTAAATGACGGGCAGCAATTGAATTCTAACGAAAAAAAAAAGGACCTGGGCCCTAGATTTAGACTTTTTCCAAAAAAACTGACGGAACGGGAAAATTATCAAAAGCTATTTCTAGCGTTATATTTGCATGCGATTTGAAGTTGTGGTGGTGTTTCATATTTTCCACATAACAGTCACTGACGATATACGCATTGATGCTCAATGAATGTAGATATTTTCGAAATTAAACTAAAAAATAAATGTTTCCGTGACGGAACGGGACATCCAAAAACTGATTATTAGGCGTCTAAAATAAAGTATAAAATAAAGTTACAGGAATTAATAAATTGTACTCAGCACTATAAAAATAATATAGACACATGAAAATAATGTAAAATTTCAAATCTGGTATGAGCTTACGACTGAGAAAGCTGTCTAAAATGTAAGTGTTTAAAAAAATTTTTAACAGCCATTTTTACCTTTCTGTAAAGTCTTATTAATATACAAAGACGGAGTCTCCATTAGTTTAGAGTAAAATACTCTAGACTTTGAACATTTTTCTTCAATATCTACCAGTGAAAATTTTATTTAGATGAGAAAAATTTTTTTCTCATTGGGGTTTAAGTTTTCATGGAATGGCCCCCACTAACAAAATTGCTTTTGATCTAAATATCCTTATATTTAGGTTCATTCTAAAGCAGCAAATGCAGTTTGAATTAAAATATTCAGCATTTGTTTGACCACTTTAGATCCAAGTTATCTACTCGCACTCTTAAGTTTGGATCCAGCGCGTATTTGAGTGGCTATCTCTTCTGGCGAGTTATCGCGTTTTGGTAATTTTCCACTGTGAGCGATAATTAGCGACAGGTGAATTTGGCAAAGCTTAGCAGTGTCTCGAAACGTTTCTCTTTTATCCCTAGCTCCACAACAATAAAAATTGAAAGTAAAAGAAAATAGATTGAATTCAAAGTGGTCAAACTGAAGCTGATGTGTCGGCTCGTCTATTGTTATGTGCAGAGATACAAAAAAGAAACACGTGACATTGAATTTTATTTCTTAAGTAGATTAAGTTTAGCCAGTCTCAATCACGAAAAAGTTAAATACAATAAATAACATCTAATCAATGACTCTTTTCGGCAATGTGTAACATTTTATCATTTGTTTTGTTTGAAGTTTTCTTTTTAGGAGCTAAATACTAAATTATATAGTCAGCTTAGATTTTTATAAACATTTTTTAATTAAGCTTACAAAAGTACAAGAACAAGTAAATAGAAAAGTATAAAGGTTATAAGTATGCAATAAGAGCACTTTGAAGCTCAGCACTGTTTACTTTCAACATGTAGCGTGGTCTCTTGACGGTAAATAATGAAGCTTTTAATTTTGTTTAATTTAGTTGGAGGATTATTCTGTATTTTAAAGGACTTTTTAACGTTGTTTAATAGCTTGTTTACTTATTTTGAGGATCATTTTAAAGTTTAATAGAACTTAATGGTTTTTGATGACTTACTTTATTCATAAGGCGCCATTTTTATATTTTACCAAGACTTTTAAAAAGTTTTTATGCTAAAATTTTTTATTATTTAATTAGTGGATCAGTTTATATTTTAAAGGGAGCTATTAATTATATGCATATTTAGTTGCCGGCTTATTTTAACAGAACGTTTTATAACATACAATACTGCTTAAAAAATGGCGTATCACCGTATGAATTGCTTTAAATATCTGGAGAATTATTTTTAGTTCATTTTACACAGTAAAGGAAGTATTTCAAACACGATTTGTTGTGCATGGAATTTTCTCTCTTGTTTAATAATTTACTGAAAGCCTCTTTAATATAAAATGCCTATCGTTTTTTGGGTTTTAACATTGACCAAAAGCGGGTCCACTGTTCGGAACGCAATGCCTGCAATCGGAGTTCTTCGAAACAAAGAAACTAACAGAGAAACTAACGGTTGGTTAATTTCTAAATTTAAATTCAAAAATTAATCTATCGGGTCATTCCATAGAAATGTCAACCTCAGAAGAAGAAAAAAAATATCAAAGTGAAAAAAGTATCAAAAAATAAATAAATAAATAAAAATCATACAACATAAGAAGTTTAAAAAAATTGAAAAGGTATTGTAATTATCACTGAGATTAGCCATAATAAATAGTTTGTAGTGTGTTTACTGCTTGTTATTCGATGGTTGCGTTA
Organism: Uloborus plumipes; assembly: GCA_038373865.1. Lineage (NCBI taxonomy): Eukaryota > Metazoa > Arthropoda > Arachnida > Araneae > Uloboridae > Uloborus > Uloborus plumipes. The sequence continues at coordinate 3,206 of JAXGGA010002510.1, forward strand.
GTCACACTCCATCTTGAGTAAAAGTGACACTTAAGGCTAAAAAAAATTAAGATTTAATAAATGTAATTATGTTTTAAAAGACAACTTTGCACATTTTTCAAATATATTATTCAATTTTTTACACTTGCTTAACTTTGAGAAATTTTTGCCTCACAACATGAGCATTAATTTTCAGGGTTGCAAAAATGTTACGTTAGTCACGATGCTATTTTGGTTGAAAAAATATCTACTGTCAGTAATTTTGTTTTAAATTCTTAGCAGAAATGAAACATAGATACCATGTACATTGTAAATCCACCAGCACAACTAAAAAATATTTTTTATCCTTTAAGTTACAAGTAAAAACAGTTACAAAATCAGCTCTGAATGTTACGTTAGTCACTATGGAATGACCCTATCAACAATTTTATTCGAATTGTTTGGATCCTTCACCAATAGCTGCAGGTTGCAAAGTAGCGCTCTCTTCCAAACTGCTGGATCCTTTTTTGAGGCAAATGAGTATTACTGGAGTGTTGCTGAAAACAAATTAAAAAGCGAACATTGTAAAATAATGTCTAAGGAGGAGTTTTTATATAATTTTGATCAAATACAGCGACAAGAGATAAATGAAAAGAAAAAAAAATCGTCAATTAAAAAAAAACGTGTTATGCTGTTATTGTGCGCCATTGTGGCAGTTTGGAAAGTCTTGCAAAACAAACCCTTTTAAGGAAATGGTCAATTCACTTCTGTTCACGCACGTTACAACATTAGCGATTAACCATTGACTCACTAATATGGAGAAACTATATCATATTCAAATTTAATATTTGATTTAGAATCAGAAAGCATGAAAAATATGCTTTTGCGCCAACAGTACAGTAATGTATAATATCATTCTTCTTTCAGGTTTAAAAAAGAAGGAAAAAATGGCAGAAGCACTACAAAATTTAGCAGGAAAAGTTGGAAAATTAAGCAGTTTAAACCACCAGAAACTTTTTCGAAAAATAAAAGAGTTAGAAATTGAAGACAAAAAGCGATATCCACGAGCTTTTTTAAGACAGGAAACCAAAATCAAACGTTGTATCGAAAAAGAATCGAAAGCTGAATACAATTTCGATAGTTCCGATGAAGAAACTTATGAGTATCAAGAAATTTTTTCTTATCAACCAGGATGTCTTGGTTTGATTCCAGACAGGGCGAAGAGGAAGAGAAAAAGAAAACTTGATTTCCCAGGTAGAGCTCCAAAGTTACAAAAGAATTATTTCGATAAAGTGGCTGCAAAAATTTTGAGTGATTATGGACTTTTAAACTCTTTCGTCAGAAGGTCAGATGGTACTTACGTTATGCGAAATCGCTTCATTTCTCCGAAAAGAAAGAATTTTGCACAAAATTGAGATGAATAAAATATTTTGCGCTTGGTTTTCCAATGTAGTTCTTGTATTATTGTTTGATCAAAAATTAAGCTGACAAGTTGACATCCTCCCTGTATTGCGAACATTGAAAAAAGATAAAAAGAGACAGTGAAACCTTCAACTCTTGCAGCAATGATCATAAGTCACTCGGATTTTGTGTGTGTGTATATTGGGGAGTCCCCCCCCACACCCAAAAAAAAAAAAAAAAAAACGAAAGTCGGAATTTTTAAACGCAACCCTCTTATTTTTTTCCCTTTTGCATCAAAACAATTGTAAAAAAAAGTTTCATGCAATTTTCACAACGGTAACCCGTGCCGACTTGCGTCCGAAAGTACGAACTAGCCCTTTTTCCCTAGGATAAATCGAAAAAAACTTTTTTCGGAAATTCAAAATTTCATGTTGATAAAACGCTTCCCCTACGTCCACATGTGCCACAAAATCATTTATCCAAAATAAAAAATATTTAGGTGCAACACGGAAGGCTTAAAATTCATAATTGTCTTCAAAAAAAAAAAAAGCTTTTTTTCAATGTATTTTGTGAACCATGAGAGATAAATTTTAAGAAATTATCAAGATGAAAATTTCAAGCATAAAGTATATATTTGGAGCTAAATATAAGATTTTTTCTCTCATTTTATATGTATTTCTCCCGCAAATTACTCAAAATAATTTTTTTTTTCAAGTATTAAATTAAATTTGATGATTGAGAATAGGTACATGAATGTGTGAATGCGTCATATCTGATTTTGAATTAAAAATGTACTACAATGAGGAGTTTTATGTCATTCTGGCCGACTACTGGAGACTGGCCGACTACTGGAGCACTTACCTTATATATTTTTTTCCAGTTAAAAAAAACGCGTCTCCCATTTGTCACAGTTAGACCAAGTGACTTAATCCGTGCCGCAGCTTTCTCTAAGCCAAAATTGGAGTCGCTCTCTCCACCTCCTACTGTCCATCCTTGAATACCGCACCTAGCACTCGGGTACCATTCTACTTAAAAAAGGGGTGATGGATAGTGAGTGGAAACTTTCCGAAGTTTGAATTTAAAGCTTGCATTTTGCTATCCTTTTGACACATTCAACTAAACTATGTATTTTAAATTTGCATAGTTCTATGTTGTTTGATACGGCTCAAAATACTTCTTATTATTTTTTCCCTTATTGTTATCGTACCTAACACCTCTATTTTGGTAAGATCAGAGAAGACCTGATGCAAGCGTAAATAAGCGGAAGGTTTCACCTAAGAAAATCAGACAGTAATTCCTGCCTAATGTTGGACAGTTTCATGGCCTCTGGGAGGAGCAACTATATGCCGCAGTTTTATACCACTGAAAATCTTTATAAAAGGACTTTTGATCACGTGTACAGACTCTTTGATCACGGACAATTGCCACCTTTTTAAAAGCACTTTGAAGCGTCTTTTGGAACAGTTTTCAGAGCACTAACTCTGCAAACATTTTAAACACTTTCGTTGGCATTTGAGGGCATTTTATGAGCACAGTCACACGCTCCCTTTATCTTTGTTATCAGTAATTTTATAAACATTAACCAAACAGTCTTAGTTCTCCAATGTTGTTAATTTTTGCACTAATGTTTGCGCAACTTGTGGAGTGACAGCTGTCAGCCAGCAGCAAATAGATTAAGAGCACTTTTAGCGATCGCTTGCCATCATCCAATATCAGCTCAAGCAAAATGCATTAATATAGGCGCTTTTCACACCTTCCCTGATTCGAGAACGATTATGTCGTCTCCGTTCGAACGATATCGTTTGTCCGACCTTTCAGGTCGGATGGCACTCGTCTCGCCTTTAAAATCGGGACGACATTCATTCATTTGTTTACTTTCATCGAAGGAGCAATATAGGGGTAAATGGCATTAAAATTTGACACCTCTGCATTGAAAAAATCAAAGCTAAAATTTGCAGACGATGAATAAAATAAGTAGCAATAAAATTATTTTATTTATTTTATTGAATATTTTGATACATTATTGTTGCTCGGACGATTTTTAATGCTACAAAATAACTCAGATTTTCATTTTGATAGTATGCGTTTCGTTCTTGGTAAACAAGGTGGGAATGTAAGAAAGTTGTGAATATATCATGCACCCACTGTCGTCTCTTTATTTGTTTTCTTTTTTCTACGGAGGTAAAGTAAACAGTCGTAGTCTAAAGCAGTAAGTAACCGCCCCTAAGCCAGGGCTAAGGCAGTTCTACCTTAGCCTTGGCTTAGGGGCGGTTACTTACTGCTTTCGACCCGAGTTTTGCTTCAAAATTTTCGAGTTGTACCGTACCAAGTGCAGTCGTTCGCTGGTGCTCTAATTTCACATTAGTTACCAGCTTTTGTTGGCTCTCCTTGCTCTAAAAGAGGATTTTTGCCTCCAGCTTGTTTAATTCCTATTTCATGCTGACAAGTGCCCAAAAACGAGAAACTGCAGTCCATGGATGGAATAAACGAGTTGGTGGTGTTTTGCAAGTCGTAATCTGTTAACCCATTTATGCCCAAGTTTTTTTTAACAATTTTTTTCAATTTTTATCTGCTTAAAACTCTTACTTGGAATGGTTTACATACATTTTAGGCTTAAAATAGTTCGCCGTTGCCATATTTATTAAGTTATTTAACGTCCTGTTTATGGGATACTTTGCAGATATGTGAGCAAAATACGACCTTACTTGACTTTACTTTTGAAAAGTAACATTACAGAAGGCATCTGTGATCAATTTTAAGCAAATCATTTTAAAATAGTTTAATTTTATGAAAAATAAGTTCGCAAAAAAAAACTTACTTTCTGTGGCTACCCATGCTGGATTGTTGCTTGACTGATTTGTCTGAAAATAGCTGTCAATAAATAAACTCTGATGTCCAAATAGTGGCTCTAACTGGTTTTCTTAAGAAGAAGGACTATTTAACTTGTGAAAAACAGCTTTAGTAAAATGATATACCCATTACAGGTTTTTGTATGCAGTAACTAACAAGTGTCCTGTTTTTAGGCTACTGGGCATAAACGGGTTAAATGGAGGAGCTATAATGATCTACGTATGAGCATACTACTGTTTCGAAACGAAATGCGGTGGAAAATGACCATTTCGGAGAAACAATATCGGTTGACTGGAAAAACAGTGCAGTAGACAATACGACACCGTACTTATTGTTGTAGTATTACCATCCGTTTTTCGTCGTCATCGTGTTGCCAAGTGGATGAGCGCTCTAAAACTATCCAAACTTAAAACATTTTAATGAAGCAGCAGAAATATTTCTTACTAAATGAAATAACTAACAGGTGGAGTTAGGATGGGGAACTCAATACAAAAGTGACAAGTGCTTTTATTATATAAAATAAACTCAAAAGATTATTTATATTATTTCTACTTTCTTGGGATTATACTCCTTTATCTTCGCTCTGCGTAATTTGTTCTTAACTGAATTTAATTAAGAAAGCAAAAGAAATCGATTGTTCCTTGAACTATTTTTTTTTATTTAACAGCACATAACACCTAATTAAGAAATTCTTTGAGCGGTTTCTTTTTAATTTCGCAGTGGTACTTTCTTTCCGATGTACCATCCAGAAAAGTACCATCCAGATGTTTTTTGTGACAGAGCAATGGGATTTGTTTATGGTCGGTTAATTACAAAAGTAATTTTCATAAATTAAATTAGTCTCTAATTTCTCTTCCTATCGTACACAGAGAATTTAAAGTACTAATGGTAAGATTTGTTTCGTTATTTTAGGGTTTCCCCAAGACATTGAAAGGCCACTGCTAAAAGCAAATAAATAAATCGATGCTGGTTCCAGCTTAAAACAGGATTATTTTCATTCATTAGTTTGTAAATAATACATATGGTTCGTCATATTCTTTTAGTGATATGTTTGAGAATACTACAAATAAATATATCATTGCTTAAGCAGATATTGTCTGATACAAAAGCGAAGGAAAGGAAATAAATATTGCTTCTTGCCATATCTCATCCAATTTGGTGAAAGGTAGGTCGCATTTGCGAGTGCGTTTGTGTCAATATGGTTTGAGTTCTGCTGTTTTCTTTTGATCGGGAATAAATAATTTATAGCAGTATTTCAAGTAAAAATAAGCGCATATACTTTATTTCCATTCGAGTTCTTTTAAATGAGAACAGTAAAAATTTATTTCTAAAGAATGAATAATGTAAATTTAAAGCAATAAACGTACGCAACTAAAATGTTTAATAATTTGTGCGACAACCAAACAAATCACTAAAAAATTTTGGAGCGTCCCTAAAACAAAATGCCCAGCTAATATGTCCAATTTGCGCAAATAACATATGTGTCAAAAACCAGGAAAAATGCCAGGCACCTTGTCTAAGAGTCACAGAAGTCTGTCCAGGAAGGGGAGGTTCCGGGTTCGAGTCCCGGCTCGGGCTTGGATGTACTGTCTCTCTCTTGTCCTTCCTTTGTGTGAATGTGTTGTTGTGCTGTGAATGTTGCCTACCTTAAAATCGGGTCTCTATGGCATGTGTGAACTGTGGAAGTCGGACTTAACATTATACTACAGTAGAGTGGGAAAAGTGAAGCAGCGCATTTCAAATTGCCAGCCTGGCTGCCACACGACAACAACCACAGCAAACAAGAAAACAAATAAATCCCGTCAGGCTTCCGGTTTTACAAGCACCATTAAGGTGGAAGACTGTTTTAGCTCAACACACATGCCATAAGGACCCGTTTATATTGTAAGCGCCCATTCACACTTTCAACACTCAGAAAGGACAATGACAAAAGATAGAGAAAGTACATCTATGCCCACGCCGTATTCGAACCTGGGGCCGCCGCATCACTGTCAGACATCTCTGGTCACTAGAAAAAAACTTAGAGATATGTTCAGCAAAAGCTTGAGTCCTTCCTGATTTACTAAGGAAACTCTTAAAGCAAGTACAACCGAAACAAAAACCGAACATCTTATTCGCCCGATTATGCAGCATCCAGGAACTGCACTTGGCCCTTATTTGGGGCCTAGTCTGTCTGGGAGTGCCGTAATTGAGCCGAAAACTGAAAAAACTGCGAGGCGCGTTCATGGAGTCAAGGCCGTTTGCTTATATTTAAATAATGGCGCTTCGAAGCACAGTTTTACTACTGCAGCGCCATCTACTGACTCATTGCCAAGCTGCAGCTTCATTTGTTTTGATCCTGAAGTCGTATTGTTTTCCGTGAATGCAAAGAACAATGGCAGCGAAAATCGTTGATCCCGTCAACTGTGAGGTGCGTTTTATGATTCGTCAACAATTGAGACGTCATAACAAAAAAAAAAAAAAAAAAACCGCAGCGAAAACTGTCATCTGGCATAATCCTCCCTCACGATAACGGGCGTCCTCACACTGCTACCAAATCCAAGGTGAAAATTCAAGATTTTCGTTGGGAACTTTTTGACCACCCACCGTACAGTCCCGATCTTGCACCTAGCGACTTCTTGTTCTTTCATTTTAAACAGAGGCTCGATGGACAACGTTTTGAAATCGATGAGGGACTCAAAAACGCCGTTTTCAACTGGTTCAACAATCAGGTGGCAAGCTTCTATGCAGATGGGTGGTTAAAGAAGCTGGTGCAACGGTATAAAAAATGCTTAGAAGTGAATAGCGATTATGTAGAGAAGTAAAGTAAGTTTGTACCTAACTAAATATGACAATGACGGCTATTACTTTATGAACGCGCCTCGTAATAAAGAAACTAAATATATTTTCACATAGTTAAAAATGTTTTTCCGCATCTGTTTGCAATAACTCTGCTCTGCATTCATAAAATGTGTAACAATTTAGGAAACTTCACGACAATACAATTGGTTTTCATAGGAAGCTGGTAGCAATTCAAGATTTTAATTTAAAGTATATTTTCTTTTGTTTATTTTTATTAAATTCATTGATTCTCATGAACGTATGCCATTCCTTTTTCTTAGAGAAGACTTTTACAATAAAACAAGGGAAAATGTTTTGCATATTCGTGTCTAATTTATTGCATGCTGCTATATATTTTACCTTTTTTTATTTTCAGATAGGAGCACAATTCATTTCCTACTTAATTCTGTATATTCCGAGTTATACGTTTGTGGCATATAGGTATTTTTTTTGATAATAAATTTAAAAAAAAAGTTAATTGATGCATAACAAAGCTCGTTTTCGTTGTTGCTGTGTTATTCTTTTGGAAGTTGATGACATTATTAAAAAAAAAAAAAATGCGTAAAATTCAAGCAAACAGAAAATTTTCCTTGAAAAAAAAAAAAAAAAAAAAATCAAACCAATAAGCAAAATGACTAGTTTCCAACATAATCAGGGACACTAATTTTTGTAATTAATACTAATTTTCATACAAAAATTTATTGAAGGCTAGTTTTGAAAATATTTTAACATAAATCAACATTTTACGGCCATAAACGAAGATGTATTATTTTGAAAAAAGGAAAAGGGGAGCTTTTGTGTACTTTAAGAAAGATAATGACAAATTTATTACGCTTTTGTCAAAATATGCTTATGAAAAAGAGCAATAACAATTTTTTCATTTAGGAATAATGAAAGTCTAGTAAAGCTACAAAGTATGCGTTGAAAGCTCCTTTGATATTTAAATTAAACATTTTTAGTGTAAAAATTTGCTATAATTAAATTTTAAATAAAAAATGAAAACACAACGGAAAATTGCAGTATATAACTGCTTCTAATATGCTGTTCAAGCACATTACCTTGTTTGGCTTCTTAGACGTATCCGGGGAGACCAAAATAAGATAGCTGTCCCCTTCGAAAAACAAAAAAATAAAAAAAATGCAACCTTTTTGCACAGGTAGTTTGAGGGGAAAGCTGTTACATTTTTTTTTTTTTTTGAAATATAATGAAAATACACTATGACTGGCTTTAATTTATCATCCTGACATAGATTTGTCAGTCAAAAAAGTTTATTTCTTTCGCAATGGATGGTGTCCCTATTCAACCTCGTCTCCCCAGGGTCGGAAAGAAAAGGGTTTATGCTTGCAAAAAGGAATTTTATATCATTTACTAGAACATGATTGAATACCTCAGGAAATAATGAAGAAAACGGGTTGACCCTTTCACACTTGAATAAAAATTGAAAAATTTCAAAATTTTTTTTTTTTTTTTTTTAAAACTTGGAATGAGTTAGACAATAAATTAAGGCAATAGAAATTTCAAAATGAAGTAGTCCACTTCCGCTTCCAGTCCATCCGCCATCTCTCTGCAGTCTTATTTCAACCAGTGGTCGGAAGTAGCACGCTACAAGTAGCGAAACTACTGTAGAAGCTACATTTTTTAGTAGTTTGTAGTGTAGCGCACTACTTTTTGAAAAAAGTAGAGTAGTGAGTAGCGATACAAAAAAATAGTAGTTTGTATCGATTTCTGGAAACTACTTTTAAATGTTTCTTTAAAAATAAACTAGCTGTCGTGGCCGTCACGAAACTTTCTTCTATATCTATCTTATGAATTCCAGTTACAAAATAAAATACGTACTCGCCCGAATAATTGGAAACAGCTCCAATTTCCCAATTATCGTAATAACCCTGCAAATGCAGAATCAATGAGCGAAATTGGAAATCATTGCAAAAACCATGTTTAGATTAATTGCAAACATTTTATTTGTTAGTAAAAAGAAATTGGCAACAGTTAAAAATTTCAAATCATTGAAAGTTTTCAGCTGTTTTGATAATTAAATAGCGTGAAAGCGATTTTTTAATGAATTAATTTTTCGCATTGTTGACTAAGCGCAAAAATCACCCCACCCTCCCCCTGGGGCGATTGGCGCCAAAATTTAATCGATGCTTGCTTCCATATTGGGTTAGTGTTATTCCAAATTTCATTCAAATCGCAGCAATATTTCTCGAGATACAGTAGGTGCAATGACAAAATAAGCACTTTTGATTGCTCCACCCCCCTTTGAGATATTGACACACAAATTGAATCAGCACTTGTACTCAATAGGGTCTACCTATGGACCAATTTTCGTTTGATTCCGCCGGTTACTTCCTGAGATATAGCAGTCACCCCCGCGCAGAACACGTGCGATTGCTCCACCCCCCTTCGAGATATTGACAACAAATTGAATCAGCACCTGTACTCATAGGGTCTACCTATGGACCAATTTTCGTTGATTCCGCCGGTTACTTCCTGAGATATAGCAATCACCCGCGCAGAACACGTGCGATTGCTCCACCCCCTTCGAGATATTGACACCAAATTGAATCAGCACCTGTACTCAGTAGGGTCTACCTATGGACCAATTTTCGTTTGATTCCGCCGGCTACTTCCTGAGATATAGCAATCACTTACGCGCAGAACACGTGCGATTGCTCCACCCCCCTTGGAGGAATTCGCTAAACAAAGTCAGGTGCACCAGTTCACATGGTGGTACATATGTGCAAAAATTTTTGTTCGATTTCATTCAGTAGTTTTTGCTCTAGCGCGGCCACAAAAACTGGTCACACACATACAGACTCACACACACACACAGACAGACACACACACAGACAGACATTTTCCAAAAATGGTCGAGATGACCTCAAAACGTGCAAATCCGTCAAAATTCGACATTAGAAAATTTTCACGAAACCAATACTTTCTTCTATATATTAGTTACTAGCAGTACCCGCACGGCGATGCCCGTGCAAAAAATGTAAAGAAAGTCAACTGAATAAATGGCGATGCCCGTGCAAAAAATGTAAAGAAAGTCAACTGAATAAATTTGAATTCACTCCACCCTCTTAAGTAAAATTATTATATTCTTTAATTCAAATGTGCATTTCATTTCACACCTCCAGGGTCCCCCGTACCTACCACAGCTTCGTGGTTTAACCGGGATAGGGCTCTGAAGGGCGCTCTGTTCTTAGTTTTGAACCAGAACCTAGGGTCGAGCAAACCCTAGGCCCAGCACCCCCAGAGGTATCATTTCACTTGGAGGACTTTGTGACCACGACATTTTTAACGCCTCCCAGCCACCATTAATCAAGGCGGTGGATCTTTGATCGGCTGGGATCGAACCCGGGTCCCTCCGGACACGAGTCCGATGCCTTACCGATCGGGCCACCATGGCCCCATTCAAATGTGCACCACGACCTTTCAAAATATATTGATGACACTTTTAATGCCATTTCATTTTGTAGTGTTCAATGCGAGGATTATTTTAGTTTTAAAGACTTTTTTCTTCTTTTCGTGTGTGTGTGACGAACTTATTTATTTTTAGCGAAATTTTTACGTTTCAATGGAACTTTTGACACAACTGTAGAGCCAAGATTTTCGAAAACTCTCAACGACCACAGCAATATTGCCCTTGAAATTTAATATAATTCACCGATTTAACCGTAATTTCAATGTAAAATTGGTTGCCAAATCTAAATTTATTAACATAGGGAACCGATTGTATCAGGTAGATCAGCCACAACCATTCTTCCATGATTTTAATGTGAATATTAAAAGGAAAGAAATATAATGTCTTTCGTACCATCTCTTTGAAGTGATTACAATCAAACAGTGACCCTCAAATAATCAAGATTTCACTGGCCGGGAAGTTTGGAAAATTTCCCGATTGTTGCCAAAATTTACGACGCCAAATACGAAAAGTAACTGAATAGCGGTGTTACAGAAAATGTCAGAATGGAACTATTATTATTAAAAATTTAGTGATGGCGGCATTAAATACATGTTCTAAACATGCAATAAAATACTCTTTAGACTGCAGACAACTACTGTTCCTTCCCAGACCGTTTTCTTTTTCTTTGATTTGGAGAAAGTAGTGTTTCACTGGCTGGGAGGTTTGGTAAATTTCCTGATTGTCGCCAAACTTTACGACGCCAAATGCGAAGAGGAACTGAATAGCCATCTCTAAATTTTTAGCAATAATAGTTCCATTGTGACATTTTCGGTAACACCGAATTTTGAGGAAGTCAACTTAATAAATTTAAATTCACTTTAACCCCTCTGAAGACAAATTATTATATTCTTTAGTTCAAATGCGCTCCACAACCTTTTAAATTCCACTTAAAGTCATGTTAAAGTTTAAATCAATTCGCCAAATAAATATAAGAGACAGAAAGTTAAGTAAGTAACGGGAGATATTAATTAATCAAACTGAATAAATTTTCAAGGCTTAAATCTATACGCAAATTTAAATCACAAAATAACTTCAGGGACAAAAGAGCAGCTGATCAGGAAAATGGCTCTAGTGTTTCAGTTCTGCGTACAGAGTTAGGCCTTGAAAATTGATTAAATTTGATTAATTAATATCTCCTGTCCTAATTAACGGACAGAAACGTGCTAAAACTTTTCTTTTTCAGAAAAAAAAAAAAAAACCCTTTCCAACGATATATAATGTTTTGGGGTGTGGGAAGGTTTTCTCCCCTCAATTATGGCGGATACACCAAAAATGAGACTAATTAATTAATTTAAAAATAACAAATTCGAAATTAAAAATTTGGCCTTCGAGGTGCACGAGGGCGGGGTACGTTCGAATTTTTGAGCCAAGTTTCAGGTCTGTAGGTGCTGTGAGGGCTCCTGGCCAGCGGTTACAAACAAACACCGTCATCTTTATATATATACTAGCAGTACCCGCACGGCGATGCCCGTGCATTTAAATGGGAAGGAAGTCTACTGAATAAATTTAAATTCACTCCAACCCTCTGAAGTAAAATTATTATAGTTGAAGCGGTATAGTAATTGGCCACTTTAGCGACATCGTATTTGTATGCTTGAATAAAAAATAAATGAAATATTTCTGCATTAATAAGAAATACTTCATATGATACTATATTAATGCATTTTACTACTCATACTGTCTGAAAACACTTTTTCAGATATATTATTAGAAAAAAGTCAACGCAAAAACAAAAAAATAGTAATTGGCCATCTTATCATAGATATTGGCTACGAAACCATACAGTTATTGGCCATGTAAACATTCAATGTTATACTGATTATTCATATACATATGAAAATCTTATTCCTTTACATGAATATAGTATACCATTGTATGAAGGTATTACATCATTAATAGAATCTATTTTCCATTCATTAAATATATTATAACATTATAGCATTCAATATCTTTCTTCTTCTTTCCCTTCTCTATTTTTTGACCTCTCTTTATTTGTTTTAGTCTTCTTTAAAGCATTTTCTTTCTTTACGGCTGCTTGTCCATTCCGTTTTCTTTTCTTTTCTTTATTTTTCAATTTTTTTGTTCATTGTTTTCAATAGCTGCTCTGTAACTCTCAGAAATTATAAAGAATGGTTCAATTGTCTATCCTATTAAGAAATTTTCTCCTACTTTTTGGCGCATTTTGTTGGTAATCATCGATAAATTTGCTACAATGAGTTGTTTTGTTTGAAGTAGAGGTGAAAATGCGCTTTGGGTCCCTGCTTGGCGCATTTTCAAAAAATCGCCAACTGGCGCGTTTTTCCTTGTTGTCTCACGTAGTTGAAAGCTCAGAGAGACATTACGCAGAAATGGCGTTTCTATGGCGACAAAACCGAAATCCGTGTTTGGCGAGAAAAGGGACCCAAAGCACAGATTAACCGAAGTAGATGGCGTACACAAATTTATAGGAGTTTTCAGAGGAGTTATCACAACTGTTGCTGCTGTCACATTACCTTCATTAGTCAGATTTGCATTTGTTGTTATAATTGCAGTCAGTATTTCAGTATTGGTAGAGTAGTTTTTAGAAAAATCATTCTGGAAAAAAAAGCGCCAAACTTTGTATAACGGTCATGTGTTATTTGAAACTTCCTTCTGATATTTCGGTGCTTCTATCGGATGAATCCTAGTTTAAGGTCCGGCGATAAATTCTTGTCCACTTCGCCTCCAAAAATATTTTAGAAGTCTTTAAGAGACATAAGCTTATTTAATACATTAAATTCTTCATCTGATTTTTTTGTTGCTAAACATTTAGAGTTATCAATAGCGTTCTCATCATAGGGGGCCAATTACTATAATTTTCTGAAAATACTGTGAGAGTTATTGGCCACAGCAAAACTTTAATTTTTAAGAACATATCCTTATATTACACCTCAAATTCACTAATTAGGCATCGCAGCTATAAATCTCATAGTATTTTAAAAGCTGTAAATGCATTGAGTTTTTTAAAAATATCGCATAGAAGATTCTAGTCTTACCGTTTTATCCACAACCTTTTAAACTGCACTAAAAGTCCTTTTAAAGTTTAAAACAATTCGCCAAATAAATCAAAAAGACAGGAGATATACTCAAATTCAGTAAATTTTCAAGGCTTAACTCTATACGTAAATTTAAACCACGGAAGAAAGAGCAGCTTGTACGGAAAATGGATCTAGTATTTCCTTTTTGCGTAGAGTTATGCCTTGAAAATTGACTAAATTTGATTAATTAATATCTCCTGCCCTAATTAACGGACAGAAACGTGCTAAAACTTTTCTTTTTCAGGAAAAAAAACCCTTTCCAGCGATATGTAATGTTATGGGGTGGAGGAAGGTTTTCCTCCCTCAATTATGGCGGATACACCAAAAATGATACTTTTCTCCTCCAGGCCCCACCTCTTAGCATAAAGCCTTAGGTTCACCAATTAATTAATTTAAAAATAACTAATTCGAAATTAAAAATTTGGCTTTCGAGGTGCATTACACGGGGATACGTTCGAATTTTTGGACCAAGTTTCAGGTCTGTGGGTGCTGCAGGGGCTTCTGGCCAGCGGTTACAAACGTACAAACAGACAAACGAACACCGTCATTTTTATATATATAGATAGAAGAAAGTAAACAGAAAAAAAGAAGGAAAGAAAGAAACAAGGTCGAATCTGGCCGGTGCAAATCATTGATTAGGTTGGTATCGTACTTTTCATATTCCGCCAATATTTCGCATTGAATGGAGCTTGGCAGAGAAAATATTGAATGTTTGGTAAATTTATAGCATTTCCTAAATTGACTATGCTGTCATGAAATTATTAAATTTTCGAAAGTTGAAATTTTCAACTTGTCAGCCGTTGAATCCTTTCCTGACGCGAATATTCGTAAAAACTGTAAAAAAAGGCTTAAAAGGAAAAATTGGTGCAAAAAGAACTAAAAAAAAAAAATAAATAAACAAGCTGTTTTTTTTTTAAATGCTTGTGGGTGAAACGCATAATATGGCATATTCGCCAAAATGGCATCTTCCCCCAATCTACCTTAATCTAAACCACATTTCAAATTTTTTAGTTCAATCCTCAAACGGTGTATTCTTTTTATTTATTTATTTTTTTAAAAGTAGCGAAGTAGCAACTACATTTCAAAAGTAGTGTAGCGCGCTGCATTAAAAAAGAAGTAGTTGTAGCTGTAGTTAACTACATTTAGAAGAAAGTAGTTGTAGTTGTAGTTCGCTACGAAAAATATGTAGTTTTTCCAACCACTGATTTCAACCCCTGTTTTTCAAGCATAACGTATTTTAATAGAGGAAGTTTAACTTAAAATAACGTTGTGGAAATAAATAAAAGCATACCTGCACTGTAAAAAATGAATGTTGTTTTTGCAGTATTATATGGCTAATTTTACAGTAATAAACTGCAAAATTTCTTTTTTTACAGTATAAACTCAGAAAAATTGCTAATTTTGCAGTTTATTAGTGCGCATTTTACAGGTTTAAACTGGAACCTCTGCTGCCAGTATTATAATGTTGTTTTTATAGTATAATGTGGCCAAATTTTACGGCAATAAACTAAAATTCCTAACTTTTCAGTAAGAAACGGTAAAATTGTTTGTTCTGCAGTTTATTACTGTGCATTTTACAGTTTTAAATTGGAACCTCGGCTGCCAGTATTATATTGTAAAAGCAACAGTTCATTTTTTGCAGTGTAATTGCCTCAAAAATAAAACACGCTTTGATTAAATTAATTACAACGATAAAAATCTATTATTTGATTAGTTTAAAAAAATATTTTGAAAAAAAAAAAAAAAAAAAAAAAAAATAGAACCGACTTCAGTTGGAAATTGCTCTAAAAAGTAAAAAATAATTTTTTTCTTTGAACACCATCGAAACTACTTTTAAACATTAGTTTTGAAGTCGGCGCAAAAACAATAGGTAAAATGATATTTAACCATATTTTTCCAACATTTTTTCAAAGAAACCATTGAAAATTAAAAGCAGAATATTTGTACCATTACACGAATGTGTGGTAGTCAATGAAATGAATCCATTAAAATTTATATTTATAGTTGAAATGTAGTTGCGTATGATTCTATACATTGTTTTTGGCCCGACTTCAAAACTTATGTTTAAAAGTAGTTCCGATGGTGTTCAAAGAAAAAAATTATTTTTTACTTTTTAGAGCAATTTCCAACTGAAGTCGGTTCTATTTTTTTTTCAAAAATATTTTATTTCATTCTTTTTAGTGTAAATGCACTTAAAATAATTAAAATATAGTTAAAAAAACATGCAGCTGTTTAAAAAACTTGCAGACCTGGACTCGATCTCATTCCATCAGGAACTTCAAACCGACGCTTTTAACCACTTGACCATCGGGTCGCTCATTGAAGTAAGGATTTACGATAGCACATATTGTTTTTAAATAACATGAAATTTTAGTTTTTCGATCATAACTTTTTTTCTAGTGAACAAATATCGTCATATGAATACATGGTACCTAAGTTAACCATCTCCTATCGATTTAAAAAAAATCGTCCAAATCGGTTCAGTAGATCAGATGTTATGCGCGAACAAACACAAAAAAACATACGCTTTGAATTGAGAACCTCCTCCTTTTTTGAAGTCCGTTAAAAATTGAAAGTAAAAGTAGGTAATTTGAATTGTGGGAGAAGGAGTTAAGTGAGACTTGGAAAATTGGTGCAAGTTTTTGCTTTTCATGGAAAATAATTTTCAACTAAAGTGGACTCTTTAGCTTTTTTCAAACACCACAAATCAAAATCTTATTTTTTAAAAATGTGTGTCACTTTAATGATCGTTCATACCCCCCCCCCCCCTCGCAGAGCAAAAAAAACATTACACAGCAGATTTTTCCCAATAACTCAACGCTCATGGTGCTTGATACATTTTATTTGTTTGTAATGATGTTTTTAGTCACAACCAATATGAAAATTACAAAAAACAGTTACTTTAATTTTTAACATATATTTATCATCTTCAGAATTTTTGACTTTTAATTTTACCTTGAATTTGAAGTAAATGCAAGGTATAAAATACAGAATTTTATAAAGGTACAAAAATTAACATAATATAATTGATTGTGTATATAATTTTTGAAAAAATAATATAGGTGCCGCAAATCAAAAACCATTTATTGCCACAATCGATTCAAAGCCCCCAAAAATGGCGCAAACGTCCATAAGAAAATTCTACAGCATCGAAGGACCCCATTGCCAATTTTAACAAAGATCCGACCAAAACTGTCATTTTGTACCATAAAAAAATGTGGGGCACATTCCCATGGGAGGATGTACCTGCATAAGGACATTACAATCATTAAAATAATTAAAAAAAAAAAAAAAAAAAAAACATGCAGCTATTCGAAAAAATCCTTGCAGACCTGGACTCGATCTCATTCCATCAGGAGCTTCAACCTGACGAGCATAACCACTTGATCATCGGGTCGCTCATTGAAGTAAGGATTTACGATAACAGATATTGTTTTAAATGATGTGAAATGTTAGTTTTTCGATCATAACTTTTTTTCTAGTGAACAAATATCGTCATATGAGTACATGGTACCTAAGTTACACCATCTCCTATCGATTAAAAAAAAAATTGTCCAAATCGGTTCAGTAGATCAGATGTTATGTGCGAACAAACAAAAAAAAAAAAAAGTATACGCTTTGAATTGAGAACCTCCTCCTTTTTCGAAGTCGGTTAAAAAAGAAAAGAATTTCTAATGATGAAATTTAGAGATTTTAGGAAACCGTTTTTTCCTTTCTTTTTGCATTTTAGGACTTCGCTGTTTTTGTTTCAAAAATAATCCATCTTTTATAAATCAATCTTTCTTTTGGTACTCTGTCTTAAACCCAGCTCATAGTTCACGATTTGATTGATGATGTTGCATTTTTTAATGATTGAACGCTTCGGATTTTAAATTATAGTTATTTATCTATCAACCTTTTTTTTTTTTACAAGCAAAGTCATTTGAAAAACATTAATTTCTCTTTGGTTCATGATCCGTAATAAATGTTTCTCGGAAAGCTCAAAAGAAACATAAAAATAGTATTTTACGAAAGCTCTTTAAATGCTTTTTGATTGATGTGTGTTTTCTAAGTTTTTCAGAAAATATATTTTATTCTTTCATGGACAGTTTTGGCTGGTTTGAGGTTGCCTGTACTGAACATTTTAAGTTTGGGTGAAGTTTACAAATATGACGTTACATAAAGGACTGATACGGGGTACCTATGTACACTCACTGTCAAAAGTTGAGCACGGAGAGGAAAATGTAAACTTCCGAAAGCCAATCCGAATTAAAGAGGCTACTTTTCGCTACAGAGGTAGCTGGAAGTATGCAAATAAGTTAAGTAACAGTCAATCAGTTCTTCGTGTCGAGAAATATGCTTTTTTGCATATTTCTCGGCACGAAGAATTCATATAAGAAGGAAGCATAGTGAAGGGTTACAGGAGTTGCATGTGAGTGCTGATAAAGAGTGTTTAGAACTTCGCACGATTTGTTTTCAACACAGACGTGTTTGAATGGCTTCTAGACGATGAATGGAAGATTCTGAGCGGTGGCGCATTGTCAGACGTATTGAAGCAGGACATTAAATCATAGACGTTGCCCTTTTTTGGCGTTCATCATTACGTCATTTCATGATTATGGAAACAATTCCTAACGAGCCAAACAGTTATCCGAAGAAATGTGATACGTCGCCCAAGGGCTACTAGCTTCTCTGAAGATCGTTATATTGCTGTTGTAGCCAAGCGGAATCGAAGAGCGACCTCCACCCGCGTGACATCTGTGGTTGCAGCGGCCATTGGGAAGACAATATTTTCCACTACTGTACGCCGAAGACTACACACGAATGGCCTGTATGCCCGGATACCACGAGTTTGTGCTCCACTCTCCGTCCAATCCGGAGGGGTATGATTAAAGTGGTGCCACCAACATGTGAGTTGGACTGTGTCTGATTGGGGCAACGTTATGTTTACAGATGAGTCGAGATTTGCTCTGCAACCCAATGACAAGCGGGTAAGGGTCTGGAGAGAGCAAGGAACACACAATCAGCCCCAGAACATCGTCGAACATCACGCATTTCGAGGTGGAAGTGTCATGGTCTGGGCAGGGATTTCGTTAGGATATCGCACCGACCTGCGCATCTATACAGACAGGGATCTGTGACGGCTATACAGCATCGCGATGAAGTCTTTGACCCCACTGCAAGATTGTACGCTGCCGCAGTGGGTCCTGCTTTCGTTTTAATGGATGATAATGCGCGTCCACATAGAGCGGCCCTTGTCGACGACTACCTGGAGGGTGAGGGTATTACTCCTATGGACTGGCCGGCGCATTTGCCTGACCTTTATCCGATTGAAAACCTTTGGGATGCTCTTGGCAGTGTTGTGTGTAGATGTTTCCCACCCCCAGCCACTCTCCCAGAGTTGGAAACTGCTCTACAGGAGAAATGGCAATTACTCGACTCTGCGATGGTTGATCACCTCATAAAAAACATGGTGACACGCTGCAAGCTTTGTATGCAGATGAGGAGTGCTCACATACCCTATTAATGTCAATTTTTGTTGTTTGTTTAGTTTGTACAGCGTTTTGTAAATGACTCCAAAATGGCGTCATCTTATAATTTATGAAAAATTACTACTTTTTTTTTAAATCCCTGCATGCAATTATGTGTTTTGTTTAGTGCATAAACATATTTGCTACTTTCCTGCCGCATTTATCGTTAATCAAAGCAGTGCTTATCCATTTTTTCGCATTTTACCTCTCCGTGCTTAACTTTTGGCAGTGAGTGTATTTTGTATACATGCATCGAACCTTAAAGCAGATCTTCGTAAATGGAGGGAGCAAGTCCAATCATTAATTTAAAAAAAAGCTAAAACAATGATTACAAGTCACATGGTTCAACATCGTCGAATGAAAGCAACGCCTCAAAAATACTAAATGCCTACTACATTTGCCTCAATACGGGAGACAGTTGTTCCACTTTGAGCGCCACCTTGCGGCAATCCAACCGTGCCATTGTTATGGTGATAAATCCAAACAATATTCGAATTAAATTTTTTGATTGTTTGATTTTTAGACAAAAATTTGGAAAACAACCAATCGTTAATTACTCTGTCTCGAAGAACTCCGATAGATGGCAGTGCTTCGTGAACCAAGGGAGAAATTTTACTCTGTGCTGAAAACCAGAAAGCAGTATTGATTTAGTATTGTTTCTTCTCTATTGTTTCTCTTAGCGTTGTTTCTTCCAATATTTTACTTTAAAGTATGTCACGTGACTTCATTTGTGTTTCAAGGTCTCTGTGTTTCTGTGTTTCAAGGATTGAATCTGTGTTTCAAGGATCTGTGATCAAGGATCTGTGTTTCAAGGATTGAATACTTCACTACATCCACATTTATTATTTCTCAATACATACATCGGACATCTGCGGATAAGGTAGGAAAATGGAAATACAATCCAACTTCGTAATTTTGTACACGTTTAAAAACGAATTACTGCTTAAGACGTACTACATTTGAAAACCCCATTTTATTGTTAGTTGCCGACTGCTGCTCAGATAAGACGAGGTACGGTTGAGACAACGTGATTTAAGAATCACCTAAGATCGTTTTAACCTATTACTTTTTAATCTAAAACATGAAATCATGAAATGTCACGTGCGGGACAAAATGTCTACTTTTCGTGGAATGACACTATATCTAATTTTTTTGGCGGTTTAACCCTACACTGCATGATTTTTTATTTTTCGTAGAAAAAAATATATGTGTTTGTCAATGTAATAAGAAAACATGGAAAAATATTTAAAAAAATTTAACGCTAAATTTTCACCCCTTTCTAATTAAAAATAGTTTTGTTGCCAAATGGCTACACCATGCATTCAACAGATAAAAATGATTGTAAATGATAGTCTTGAAATTAGTTCTTTTTTGTAAAAAAATAGAGGAATTGAACATTTGGTGCACTGTACTCTTGTAATCCTTTAAATTTTGACATTTTACATTATTTTTTATATGTACTTGTACTTTCCGATAATCAATTCTGTCAAATCTGATGTCTTTTGGAGGCTCTCTCGCGCAAGCTTTCTTTCTTTTCTCTCTTTTTTTTTGGTTTGTAACTAGTTCCTCTGTAGCTAATGGTCTCTTTTTAATACGCGTTTATTAATTTCACATGTGGGTTTGTTTGTATGTATGTAATGTATGTATGTAATGTATGTATGTAACTCTGAATAAAAGATACAATTTACGTTCTTTGCAAATATAAAAGTAATATATTTAATATTATTTTTAATACTAAAGGCCGAAAGTACCACTTTTGGGTCCGCATGATTATACTTCCAAAAAGAGAAAGAAGCTAGCGCGAAACATAAACAAAGCACATACTTCATGAACTATAGATATAAATCGAAGTTTTCTCTGGATGCTTACTGCATGATGTTGCCAAATGGCTACAGACGTGTATTATGTCCTAGATTTTTTTCCAAATAATTATTTTGATGTAAAACGCATCTTACACGAAAGATAAATGTTTATTTTATTCATGTTATTTTTTTAAAAGACGAAGAAAAATATTTCATTGTAAAAAATAATTTCAAAACATGGTAGTTTGAGTGATTTTAAAAGCTATCCATATGGATTCATTTAAGAGCATGTAACAGACCAGTGCTGCCATGTATGGAGGATAAATGGTGATAATTGCTTTAAATATACCCAATACTTGCCTTTTATGCATTGAGTTGCCTTATGACTACATTCTGCTATTCATAAGGAGGACAAATTGTCCATGTAGCCAATTGGCAACACCATGCAGTGTAGGGTTAAATTATTATTTCTCAACACACAAATGAGATATATTTCATTCACATCGGAACCTTAGCTTTCAAAATCTACAATTTTTTTTGTCATTGCTAATTTATAGAGCAAAAAATTAACTAATGCATAAAGCCCGTTACGAAAGGTTCACTTTGCATGTCCAACACGTGACGCAAACAAGTACAATACATTTCCGATTGAAAATATATAACTGTGTCAGGAGTATCTTTGCATGAAATGTTAAGATTAAATAGTGTGTTTGTTTGCTCCTGTTCAGTTAAAGTATAAAGAGCTGCAGCAAAATGTTGGTGAATTATTGAGTCTGATTTGCCCCGCGCTTGACGGTGGAATATATATATATATATATTAGCTGACCCGGCGAACTCTATTCCGCCTTAAAGGCAATAAATAAGCAAATTTTTGAATTTATTAAGTTTTTTTTACTAGAGAATACAAAAAAAAAAAAAAAAAAGAAAATAAGTACATACATTAATCATCCATTATTGTTTCTGTATTTACAACCTATTTTACTGCGCTCCAGAAGCTGTCAGAACGTGTGCTTTATGTCGCCCGGTGACTGAGGCTCAAAAAAGGCTTAGTTAGAAAGACATTTTTTCAGACTGCTTATCAACTGACTGCTCCATCCATAAATCCATCCAAACAAACTTTTGTATATATAATAGTAGTAAGAAGAACAGCCACTTAAATGCAGTCCAGGAGCTATCCCACCAAGCGCTTTCCACCTCTCAGCCTCAGAGGCGTAAAAACTCTTAAGTGACAACGTTTCTGACAGCTTATCACATATAAATTTCAAGGGAAATTACGCGTTTGTTTATAATTTACTTCACAAAAAAGTCCAATAACACTCAACGCACCGCTAACTTACAATCTGTTTACTGCGTTCCGGAAGCTGCCAGAACGTGTGCTTTATGTCGCTCATCCATGGAGGTGTCAAAAAAGGCTTAGTAAAAAGGCTTAGCCAAGAATACAGAAAAGCTGGTAGCTAAATAGATAATTTGCAATAAAAAATATATTGCGGTTCTAAATTGAGATAAAAACTATCCTATCATTTAAGTTGGACCAAACTGAAACTGCGTGCAAAATTTGGTTAAAATCAGTTCTGTAGCTGAGGAGTCCATTGGTCACAAACACAAGGACACGTAATTTTTATATATTAAGATTTATATATAAATGGATGGATGTATATTTTTTTTGTATGTTTGTTTCTTATTCAAATTCAGTTTTCGTCGGATTTCCATCAAACTTGTCACAGAGGTTCCTTGATGCACTAGAATTCACATCAACGTCGTTTTGAAATTTAAAAAAAAATCCAAATTCAAATTTTTTGTCTCAAAATGGCCATTTTCTTTCAATTTTGAATATATAGAGTAATAGAGATAAGCCTGTAAGCATACAAATTGATAAATTTTAACAGATTTAAATATGAGTATTTCCCAACAAAGATTACGATTAGCAATGAATTATCAATTTAAGGCTCACCTTTTTCATTTTAGCATGAAATAAGTTAAAAACAATTATAATTCATGTTCTAATTACCTTGGAATATTGGCACAAATATTTGATCGTGGGGTTACAAGTGAAACATACTAAGTCAAAAAACATGATTTTGAGAAAACGCTGATCAAAAAATGTTTATTTTAACTTCTTTGGAATTGACATAATTAAATCAAATTAAATTATAGTAATGGTATTTTTTGGTAATTACGAACCATTCCTGACTCTGGCATGCTTATTTTATATTATTATCCCCAGCATGATAATGGTAGGGCATTAATAATTATCATTAATTGTACGACTTAGTGTGTTTCACTTGTATAGCATTGAATAATAAAGATATGACTTAGTGGGTTTCACCAGTAGAAATAGCTCATTTTTGTGTGTAAGATAAACTAAAAATCTGAAAATTAATAATTTTGACTTAGTGCGTTTCACTTGTAACCCCACGATATGATACAGAAAAATTAGACGTTCGAACAGATATAACTTTTGCGAGCACTTTTAATAAGCACCCGGGCAACGACGGTGTGATCCAATATATTTTGGGTCAAAAATGTGTCTCGAGATGCTCTTTCGGTATCGTTTTCCTTTCAGCATATTTATAACTTTTATTTGATAGTAAACAATCCATGAAACTTTTTTGAGAATTAAGTCAACAATTAAAAATAATTAAAAATGAAAGCTTTATGGAACAACTACTTTTTCGAGTCTTTTCCGTAATTACCGATATAACAAATTTTAATATTTACAGTATTCGCAAAGTGCTTAAATTTTGGCTCAGAACTTTGTTTTATTTAAATTATAGAACCTATTTGACTTAAATTATGGCAGCAGATTTGAGCATTCTTGATTTCGAAATAATATGGGGTTTCTTTCATCTATTTTTATTTGATTCACAAAAAAGAATGACATCTAATGCACTGCTGGTTTTCTCTCAAAAAGTCTTAGTTTAAAATTTTGCTTCTTCAGAGGCAACAATAGAGAAATATATCTTGCGAAAAGAATATGGAAATGGAAGCGTATTGTGTGTGCATGTGAAAGGGGAAGAGAGAAAGAAAATATCTCATGAATTATTTATTTGTTCTTCTTTTTCACACGCTAAAAATCATTAAAATCACTTTGAAAATTATTTCAAAAACTTTTATGATGTAATCTTTTTTAGATGCAAATTTATGTATTAGGAGAGAAGCTTCCGAAGAGTCTATTAGTTTAATATCGAATTTAAAAAAATCTGAAATTAGAAATAAAATATTTTTGAACACCCTAATTACCAAGTGAAATGTTGTAAAAAACCTTAATAGGTTTTTTTTGACAGTTAAATTTTCAGAATGTATTAAAATATAAAGTGATAACTTTTTGTAAAAGCAAGTTTCTGAAATAATTTTGTTTATTTATCACTGAAAGTATGATGCTACAATTGGAAGTAAAGGCAGCATCGCATCAAGTGTGGCTGACGCAACTATAATGTTTGTCCTGAACTGTTTGACATTCGTAGTATTTTACTTCGTAGAACTTTTACAAACATGCTAGGATCGGCAATCCCGGTTTGTCATCAATAGTTTTGAGCGCACCGTAGGTTATCGCAAAAGCACTCCGTTTGGCTATACTCGAAATAATTGGAAATACACTTGAAACACTTTATTTTAGAAAAAGTAATCGAGTGTCCTGAAAGTGCACTAAAATGTGCTTCAAATGTCCTTTGTCAAACAGCGTGCACTGAAATTTTCTCCAAACCTGTTCCAAACATGCCCCGCTCAAGATAGTTGTTTAACTTGAGAACGTATTTGAGAACAGATAGGGACCACATTTGGTCATATTTGTGTCGATTATATCAGAAAGGGCCTAAGTCCAACAAATGAAACTTTTTAGGAAGCAATGAAAAGTTTATTTCAGTCATAATTCAATTAAATTCTAACATTCTTTTTGTGATTAATCTCGGCACAAGTTGGATAAGTATTTCGCCTTAAATAATATTTTATGTCAATGCTAAAATTAATTATTGTTATTTTTTCAAAGTTGGACTTATGCCCTTTCTGAAAAACAAACTTGAAAATCTAGTTTAGAGTAATAAAAATGTCAATCAAGAAAAATAGATTTATTTTAAATTGATTTATGGTAGCTAAAAGTAATATTTTTTTTCTACTCCTTTACTGTTAAGTAGTGTGTTTTTTTCAAAACGCCTTTCGACCTTTTACCTTATTTTATTTGTGAGGAGGGAGAGATTACGAGAAAACTTGTTTCTAAACATTTAAATGCTCTCAATTTAGAACTGATATACACGTCTTTAACTTTTAAAAGATGGGGAAAAGAAAGCGGCCAAGACCTTTAGCAATTTATCCCAATAACTCCAGAGTTCTGTTTATTAGCCTGAAGTATAATAAAATAAAACTAACTTTCTGCCGTTCAAATCAAAAGAAAAACAATCATCCCGAAAGCAAAAGTGAAAGTTCACCGAACTTAATTCGGTAAAATACGATCAAAATAATAGCTTCAGGATATTGAAGTGGTTTGAAACTTTGAGATGCTTTTTAGGTCTCTGTGGAAATTGAACTTCCGAGTCAGCCATAATTTAGATTAATTTTAAAATTTAAATAGTCAGGACTTTTCATTTCGATAGTGTTTCTAAACGAAATTTTTCTAAATGTTGTTTTAAGTTATAAAAAGGACACCGTATATTTCTATCGAGCGACATCATCTTTGAAAATTTCACTTCGTCATATTGTGCTTTTTGAACCATGTTGAACTCAGAATGAATTTTTTTCTGGTGGTTATTTGTCAGTAAATAAATAATCACAAGTGTCATGAAAAAAAATTTTTTTTGAAGTTACACTGTTAAAAATAGATGTTGTTTTTACTGCATAATACAGCTAATTTTATACTAATAAACTGTAAAAATTGCCAATTTTGCAGTAATAAACTGTAAAACTGCTCATTTTATACTAATACATTGTGAAATTGCCGCTTTACAGTAATAAACTGTAAAATTGCTAATTCTACAGTTTATTACTGTGCATTTTACAGTTTTAAACTGGAACCTCTGCTGCCAGTATTATACTGCTGTTTTTACAGTATAATACAGCTAATTTTGTGGTAATAAACTGTAAAACTGTTGTTTTACTGTCGTAAATTGTTGCTTTACTGTTATAAATTGTTGCTTTTCTGTAATAAATTGTAAAATTCCTAATTTTACAGTTTATTAGCACAATTTTACAGTTATAAATTAGAACCTGTGCTGCCAGTATTACATTGTAAAAACAACACTTTATTTTTTCTAGTGTCAAAAAAAGTCCCTTTAAAGTTTTCAGTGACATACAACTAGATTTGGACTCCATTCTTGTTTCAAGCTCATTTAAATATTAAAAAAGCTTTCATCAATTAAAAAAATATATTTTGAATTTAATGTGGAGTGTTGTAATAGTACCGTAAAGTCGGGTTACTTGGACCCTAAGGGGTTACTTGAGCCCATTACAGTAAAATGATAAAATCTAGGTTTGGTACTTATTAGTTGAAGACTTGCACGTAGTTCCTCGTTTCTCCTCTAGGTAGAAGCACTCTGCAGTCTCTAATGCTAGTACCAAACCCAGATTTTATCATTTTACTGTGGGCTCAAGTAACCTTCTTGTGGGTCCAAGAAACCCGACTTTACGGTATTCATTACAAATTACAGAAAAAATTACTAATTACTTCATTTCACACAAATTTTTGCAGTATTGAGACCTTCGTAGCAGATTTCGGTCGCGCAGCAATGGTTTTACATAATTTAGCAAACACGCCCCAAGTCGCTTACTGAAGAACTGTTATTTATTAATTCCGTTATTAAAAATTACTTTCATGTCCAAAACCATGATCTAAGGGGAAAATTTTCTAAAAAGCATTTACTGTGTGAGATATTACGTATTTAAAAGAAAACAGGGCGAACACTGAAAAAAAACTGTGAAATGGTTACCATTGTTAATTAGGGTAGAGTGAAAAATAATAAAATGAATAAAAGAAGGTTTTGAAGACACTTCGAGAAAATATTGAAAGGAAGTACTAATTTTAAAAATTTTGAAAATCTCAGAAATTTGGGGAAATTTGATAAGCTTTGAGCCAAAGCAGAGACTGAAATCATAATCTAAAATGGTTTTAAAAAATTCTTTGTACATTTTAAACCTTTCTCTTCCATTTATTACCACCCGTCAGTAGTTTTTTCAATTGCAATATTTAAAGAAAAAATTTGAAAACTCTAAAAATATTCAAAAATTTCAAAATTTTAAGCCAAATGCGCAGATTAAAGATGAAATCACAAAAATGAAATATTTTACAGAATTGTTACTAAACCTCATATAGAGTAAATGAAAGGCACCCGTTTACGAAAATCAAAAACTCATTTTTTTCACTCCACCGTATTATTAATGGGTGTAGCATTACACAACTTCTCGAGTAAAATGTTCCGATTTCAAGATAACACTCATTGTTGGAGGAAAGTTTTATATAGCCTGTGCAAAGTTCCACCAAGCGTTAAAATTAATGGGGTACTATCCAGAGTACATGCGTTAAGGCAAACATCGGCAGAGATCTCCTATGTTTGCCTTAGTACGTCTAATGAACGTAAACATAAGTCTTATAAACGTAACCAAGATATGTCTTAACCGGCCGAGTGGTTAAACATGCTTGCTTTGAGATCTCTCTGTACACGGTAAGTTCAGGGTTCTGGGTTCTATCCTGTCGCGTGTCATTAAAATAATTTACAAATTTATGCAACGCTGATTGATAGTGGGAAAGTATGAACCTCACAAGCATTAAATAAACAAATCAGGGAAAGTAGTCTTGTATCCTGTTGAATGTTCTCCTTTTTTTTTCTTTTGAAAGAGAATTCTGCTGCAATCGTACTCACACACAGAAATTGACGAAAAGCCATGCTACAGTTCCATTATCATGGTGTAACCTTCTACAAGCGATGTGTTACTTTACACCAGATATATCGGCTAAGTTAATAGCAGTGGAGGCGTGTGTAAAAATACCACTTGGAAGTTGTTACGCTAAGCACTGTATTAAAATAACTGAACAGATGCCACACAGTTTCAGCTAAATATCGTAATACCCAGAGGGCAACAAAAACTGTTTTACCTTAGAAGACAGGACACAAATTTAGACAAAATATTTTTCTGAGCTCATATTAAAACTCTGTGCCCCATATCTTCTAAAAGACACTTGTTTTGGAAGAAATAGTAGCCGTTTTCTTTTCCTTTTTTCTTCCATATGCGGCATCTCGAGGTTTGTCAGGCTTTGCTTATACAATGAGCGTTTATGAAAGACAGTAGCGTAAGTTTTAACTAACCTGTGCATTTGAAGTGCTGAATTATTTTTAATATGTTTTTATTAGTTTCACATGTGTGTTGGTATGTAACTCTGAACACCCAGAGACCAACAAAAACTGTTTTACCTTAGAAGACAGGACACAAATTTAGACAAAATATTTTTCTGAGCTCATATTAAAACTCTGTGTCCCATAGCTTCTGAATGATACTTGTTTTGGAAGAAATAGTAGCCGTTTTCTTTTCTTTTTTTCTTCCGTATGCGGCATCTCGAAGTTTGTAAGGCTTTGCTTATGATATGAGTGTTTATGAAAGACAGTAGCATAAGTTTAAACTAACCTGTGCATTTGAAGTGTTGAATCTTTTTTCCACTTTCTTGGGGAAAAATAGCTCGTATGGGCTATGAGATGCAAATATTTGCAAAACTATTTACGCTAGAATAATAATAGTAATAAACAATAATAATAATTTGAAAAATTGTTGAAAATATGAGTCAAATAAGCATTGCTAATTAGAAATGAACTCTTCATAGTTCCCTCGTGATTAAATACGGTTAGAAGCAACAAAATAATAAATTAGTGCAATGAATAAATAAAGATAAAGTCCTGCTATCCATTACTTGCATTAAAAATTCAGGAGAGCGGAATCGAAGAAAGCTGGAAACGTTTCTTACTAGAACCCTTAATTAACGTTGAATTTCTGTGAACCCCTTATGTATTTGTATAGCGTAAACTAAATTGTAGGGTACCTAAAATTAACTTAGGGAAAAGTGAAAAATGATGGAAATTTAATGTGCGAATTATTATTACAGATAGAAGCATTTTAATTAGTGAAACCCTTTTGAAATATTACATTTGTTAAATATTTTTAGAAGAGTACGATTTTTGAAAAGACTATCTTGCTTGATAGTAAAAAAGTGATGTTTCATTTTATGCGACAACTTTTAATTACTAATTTAGGTTAATTAAAACGGATGTCTCAGAAATAGTTATGGTACATATTTCTCTGAATGATATAGTTTGGAAGAACTAAGTAATACATTCATTAGCCGTTGTATCATAATTTTAAGTTAATACAACGTTTTCAGTTAATGATTAGTTTGTTAATTGAAAATAAACGTAAAGTAAAATCTTTATTGAAAAACTAATTGCTTATAAAAATATTTTGAAAATTGTTTGTATTTCGTTCAGACAAATTTATTGTACAGGGTCCAGCAAGGTAACATTTGGAAAGCAATTGAAAATCATTTTATAAATATGAATGTTTTTTATGTACAGACTGTGTGTGTGTGAGCATAAATGAATGATGGACTCGATTTCAAAAAAATCATATTTTCGAGACTACTGCAAGAAGGGATAACCGATTTTAAAACAAATGTACTAAGTTTTTTTTCAATTAAGTTTAATTACACTAATGTGCAACGTGTGAGCCGATTCAAAACGGTTAATTTTCAAATGGCCCAATGTTGGAGTTTTTTGTTACATGACAATGTCTAATCTGTAATCTAATTCATTTTACACCTTTCTGAGTATCACACTGTCAATGGTTCGTAATATTGCATTTTGACATCGGGGGGTAGTAAGCAGTATGTTTGTCATTGTATTTTGACATCGGGGGGTTAGTAAGCAGTGTCTTTGTCATTGCATTTTGACATCGGGGGTGACAAAGCAGTATCTTTGTCATTGCATTTTGACATCGGGGGGTTAGTAAGCAGTATTTTCGTCATTGCATTTTGACATCGGGGGTGAGTAAGCAGTATCTTTGTCATTGCATTTTGACATCGGGGGGAGGGGGTTAGTAAGCAGTATCTTTGTCATTGCATTTTGACATCGTAGTCTGTGGAGTTAGCGACAAAAACAGCCGAAATATTTCACTTCCGGATACCAGTGTGAAATTTGGTACAGAGCTTAGGTACATATATAAGAACAAAAAACCACCGGGAGACACTTGATCAGAGGTCATGAACTCCCGTGATGACGTCATCAAGATGGCCGCTTTTACAGGTAATACGTTCGTTTAATTGCTTAAAACTCCATCATAGATTAAAATATTGCAAAACTCAAATGTATCATCTGAAAGCTCTTTAAAAGAGCTATTTAGAAATATTTAATTTTTCTTTCTTAGGTCAAGGGCCCACCTGTAATGACGTCATCAAAATGGCCGCTTTTACAGGTAAATACGTTTGTTTAACTCCCCCTAAAACTCCATCATAGATTTAAATATTTCAAAACTCAACTATATCATCTGAAAGCGCTTTAAAAGATCTATTTATAAAAATTTAATTTTTCTTTCTCAGGTCAAGGGCTCACCTGTGATGACGTCATCAAAATGGCCGCTTTTACAAGTAAATACGTTCGTTTAACTGCTTAAAACTCCATCATAGATTCAAATACTGCAAAACTCAAATGCATCATCTGGAAGCTCTTTAAAAGAGCTATTTAGAAAGATTTAATTTTTCTTTCTGAGTTCAAGGTCCCACCTGTACTGACGTCATCAAAATGGCCGCTTTTACAGGTAAGTACGTTTGTTTAACTCCCCCTAAAACTCCATCATAGATTCAAATATTACAAAACTCAAATATATCATCTAAAAGCTCTTTAAAAGAGCTATCTAGAAAGGTTTAATTTTTCTTTCTAAGGTCAAGGGCCCACTTGTGATGACGTCATTTGAGGCCATTTTGATGACGTCATTACAGGTGGCACCTTGACCTCAGAAAGAAAAATTAAATCTTTCTAAATAACTCTTTCAAAGAGCTTTCAGATGATATATTTAAGTTTTGCAATAATTGAATCTATGATGGAGTTTTAGAGGGAGTTAAACAAACGTATTTACCTGTAAAAGCAGCCATTTTGATGACGTCATCACAGGTGGGCCCTTTAAAATTAGAAAGAAAAATTAAATCTTTCTAGATAGCTCTTTTAAAGAGCTTTTAGATGATACATTTGAGTTTTGCAATATTTGAATCGATGATGGAGTTTTAGGGGTTAGTTGAACAAACGTATTTACCTGTAAAAGCGGCCATTTTAATGACGTCATCACAGGTGGGCCCTTGACCTTAGAAAGAAAAATTAAATCTTTCTAAATAGCTCTTTTAAAGAGCTTTTAGATGATATATTTGAGTTTTGTAATATTTGAATCTATGATGGAGTTTTAGGGGGAGTTAAACAAACGTATTTACCTGTAAAAGCAGCCATTTTGATGACGTCATTACAGGTGGGCCCTTGATCTTAGAAAGAAAAATTAAATTTTTCTGGATAGCTCTTTTAAAGATCTTTCAGATGATATATTTGAGTTTTGCAATATTTGAATCTATGATGGAGTTTTAGGGGGAGTTAAACAAACGTGTTTACCTGTAAAAGCGGCCATTTTGACGACGTCATCACAGGTGGGCCCTTGACCTTAGAAAGAAAAAATAAATCTTTCTAAATAGCTCTTTTAAAGAGTTTTCAGATGATGTATTTGAGTTTTGCAATATTTGAGTCTATGATAGAGTTTTAAGCAGTTAAACGAACGTATTTACCTGCAAAAGCGACCATTTTGATGACGTCATCACAGGTGAACCTTTGACCTCAAAAAGAAAAATTATATTTTTATAAATAGATCTTTTAAAGCGCTTTCAGGTGATATAGGGGAAGACCGCCTATATTGGACCACTGCTTAAATTGGACCTCGGGCTTAAAATCTAGTACAGAGATCTATGCTAAACTTTAACGGTAGATACATAAAGTTTTAGGAATAAAATCAATGTGTATGAAGTTTCACCAGTCTTCGAACTGTGTAGCGTGAGTTACGGCATGATTTATGTTGAAAACGTGTAAAATCTTATTTTGCGGTCTTGTTCCTAGTAAGATAGTACTAAAACTTGTAAGCTGAGGTAAACTGCTGTTATAGCATGATAATCTGTGTTTAATAAGGATCACATCTATGTATTTACATGCGCGGTTGTGATAATTTTTGATAGAGAAATAAGCTGAAGAATAAAAAATGGCATGTTTTCCTTTATTGGACCGAAAAAATTTTCCTATATTGGACCGGTGGTCCAATTTATGAATATGATTTTAAGCAAGACTTTTCATTAATTGTAATATTAAATAAGAGACTCATCTGATTTAATAGCGTAGTTAAGATTATTTTAAGCATACTTTAACACCTATTCACGATATTCATTTTTTTTTATCAAGCACATTTTTTAGAAGCTGCAAATTCTTGAAATATTTGTTTTTTTTTTCCTCTTTTTCCATTAAGTTGCAGTTTCAGGTTGTTAAACATAGTTATTAATTTGAATAAAATTTATGCTGGTTCACCAAGGGGAAAAAATGAAATTCTTCGATTTGCTCGAAAAGATTTAAAAAAGAAACAATATGCTACTAAAATGTTCAATGTAGATGAAACCGGTCTTTTCACTGCCCAAAAGCCCCAAAATATATCGACATATAAAAGTAAACACCAGTTTGGAGCAGTAATGTGTGGTGAACGTGTTAGAAACACACCCCCTCCCTCCCCATGCTTATTTTCAAAAGAATACGTTCCATGAATTTGCTTATCGTAAAAGCACCCCTGGTGAGCAATATGCTTGTTTAAAAAAAAGGTTGGATCACAAACGATAACTCACCACAATTGATACAATATTTCATCAAAACCGTTAAACCAAGAGCATAGATGCAATAAACTTGGTTAACGAGAGCGATACAATAATGCTCTTAAAGCAAACCATGCAAGATGTTATCTTTTTTCAGCCTCTGTCTACATATTTTAATCGAGTGTGTGATACATGGATACGAGAACATCCAATGCGATCTATTACCCAATATCGAATAGAAGAACTGTTTGGTAACTCTTATGGGTAAACCTCAATCAAGACCATGGCAAATGTTGTGAGTTGATTCTAAAGAACAGGAGTTTGGCCTGTTAATTGACGTGTGTTTAGCGGCATTAACTTATCTGGAGCAGAGTTCGATGTAAGTAGTCCAGATAAAAACTACTCAAAGTGAGCAGGCTACATGTACGGTGTAAGTTGTACTGTTGTACACCATGTACAAGAACTAGCTACGACTTAAATTAGTACAAGCTCTGCATAATCAGAGGCAGGGACGTCATTTCAAGTTTTTCCAGAGGGGCAAAGGGTCCAAACACAATGCAATTTCATCGGAAAACATAAAAAAACCACGCCCACTTATATGTAAATACATTGATTTCTCAAAGTAAGGGGGGGGGGCAATTGACCCCCCTAAATGACGGGCCTGATCAGTGAATAGTTCTCATCAAAGCATGATTGTCAACTTCAACTATGATTTTGTAAAGGCCAGGCTCACACATCAATTTACCTAAAAAATATAAAACACAAAAAGGAAGGCTATCTCAGCAATTCTTCTAACGCCGTATGAAAGAAGCATAGAACAGAAAATATCACACAAGAATAAGCAAGAAACTGCACGAAACAATTATTATTGCAATATTTGTCATAGAGATCAAGCGCAAAACATGATTAAATGCATGAAATGCTATCGGTGAGAGTATCAACACTGCCTAAATGAGACCGAAGCAAAAGAAATTCTATTGCAAATCCTGGAAAAAAGATGTATAGTTCAAATATAAATTATTCTATGATTTTCTGGTACGGTCCAATTTAGGAAGCGCATGGTTCAATATAGGCGCATATATTCCTAAATTGGACTTTTGCAACTTTTTGTAACATAATTTTTTAAAAAATAATTTCCGTATTTTTAGAAAATATAAGCTCCTAGGGCGGTTCCTGATTAAAGTTAGCTTACGATGCCCTATTTTGTATTTTTGTTTTGCTTCACATTCAGCGACACAGGCCTCCGGTTCTTAGGGGGTCCAATATAGGCGGTCTTCCCCTAGTTAAGTTTTGAAATATTTAAATTTATGATGGAGTTTTAGGGGGAGTTAAACAAACGTATTTACCTGTAAAAACGGCCATTTTGGAGACGTCATTACAGGTGGGCCCTTGATCTCAGAAAGAAAAATTAATTTTTTCTAAATAGTTCTTTTAAAGAGCTTTCAGATGATATATTTGAGTTTTGCAATGTTTGAATCTATGATGGAATTTTAAGGGGAGTTAAACAAACGTAGTTAATTGTAAAAGCAGCCATTTGATGACGTCATCACAGGTGGGCCCTTGACCTTAGAAAGAAAAATTAAATATTTTTAAATAGCTCTTTTAAAGAGCTTTCAGATGATATATTTGAGTTTTGCAATATTTGAATCTATGATGGAGTTTTAGGGGGAGTTAAACAAACGTATTTACCTGTAAAAGCGGCCATTTTGATGACGTCATTACAGGTGAGAACTTGACCTCAGAAAGAAAAATTAAATCTTTCTAAATAGCTCTTTTAAAGAGCTTTCAATTTGAAATTTGCTATATTTCTATCTATGATGGAGTTTTAAGCAGTTAAACGAACGTATTTACCTGTAAAAGCGGCCATTTTGATGACGTCATCACGGAATGGCCTTAACCTCCGATCAAGTGTCTCCCGGCCTTTTTTTTGTCCTCCTATGTGAATTTAAGCCCCACATAAAATTTCAGACTGGTATCCGGAAGTGAAATATGTTTGCACTAACTCCACGGACTATCGGGGGTTAGTAAGCAGTATCTGTGTCATAACCTCATAAAAAGAAATCGCAAGATTTGTGGAACGAACTGAATTACGAACCGTTTTTTGTCGTGTTCCAAAAGGCTCACACGTCGAACATTTGCAAATGAAAAAACTTGTCATCTCTTTAAACTCTTAGTCTAAGAACTAGCAGCGTTTTCGAGACAGAATTTTAAGACGTCTGGCTCTTTAATATATTTTTCTCTATACTCCTCTAAGCAGCATGCGGGGTGTCTGGCGGCATAGAGTGGTTGCGTTGTTTACTGCGCATCACATTTTTACTGGTAAAGATTAGTTATTTTTTAACCACTTTGGAGCAATTAGAAGCTTAAACCTGTCGCAAGTATGTTGTGTAATATATCAGTGGAAAGCTCTATTTATTGTTTTTTCAATGGTTTTTGAATTTTTATTCTTCTTTTATTATAAGTTACAGTCATTTGCATGTAAAAATTTTTTTTTGCTCTTTTTAAGTTTTTTAATAGCTCTGGATTTCGTACAATTTTTGAAGAAGAAAGCATAACATTGGCAATGTGATTAAAATGTAAAAATGTGATTTTAAAACCATTTTGCTGAAATTAGAAGCTCAAACCGTGTGATTTACATCGTACAAGCGAAAAATGAGTTTCGAATTTCAGACCTGTACAATTTGTTTCTTTGTTATGATCTGCATATCTTTATATGTGTGGATGTCGTGTAGCATATATTATTTTTCATTTCTATTTTTTTAAAGACTTTTTCTGTACTTACTTTTGTCATGGTTTTCACCTTTTGCTTCCGGTTGCAGAATTAAATTCAGCCGCGTGAACTTAAACGCACTTCCGCTTTATAGTAGAGCGAGCGGCACAGTGCGTAACACAAAATAAATTTAACAAACAATAAATTTAACACATTAATCTCAAGGCTAACCAAAACAAAGATATATTTGTAGATTGTGGGCATTTAATCTTCACGTGAGCTATGTATAAGCCTCTCATATAAATATTTTTACTTATGTAAGAATCATCATCCGTGCGAACGGAACAATGTGTCAAGCCGCTCCGCTGTAAAGACGTTTAGAATTGAATTTTAAAAGGGACAAGTGGTAAGAAAAAGAGAGAGACGAAGATATTGGGGGTGGCCAGGTGGAAGGAAAGGGAATGTGTTGTGGAATTTGGGCATTAAGTCATTATATAAGCTAAAAAAGTACGCCTTTAATATAAAAGCTTTTATTTATTTGTTTGAGGATTCTCTAGTGATATGGCACAAAGCGTTAGGCCGCTCTGCTGTCAATACGTTTGGAATGGACTTTTCTAATTCACGTTTGGTAACAGGACGAGAGAAGAAAATATTGGGGTTGCCGGGTGTAGGAAGGGGGGTGTGCTGTAGATTTCCGAGGAGTAAATCATTACAAACCTTAAATATAGGCCTTTAATATATATGTATTTTGTGAAGATGTTTATGTGCTAACGGCACGAAGCATCAGGTCGCTCCTCTAAAAAGGTGTTAGGAATATACTTTTGGATGGTATGCGTGGCAATAGGCTGATAGAAGCCGATGATATAGAATTAGTTTGGGTTAATCTGTGCTTTGGGTCCCTTTTCTCGCCAAACACGGATTTCGGTTTTGTCGCCATAGAAACGCCATTTTTGCGGAATGTCTCTTGGAGCTTTCAACTACGCGAGACAACAAGGAAAACACACCAGTTGGCGACTTGGGTTCAGTTCCCAACTTGCTCAGTTGGGAGAGCGGAAGACTGAAGATCACTGGTAGTTTGTTTATATGACCTTTTAAAACGCAATGTAAATATTTTATTGTTCTTGTTATTTTAATTAATACTATACTGATTTTAAAACGATCAATCAAACGAACGAATAATCAACGTATTAGTCAAGTTTAAAAATTTGCTTAAGTGACTTATTAAAAAATCTGGTATGGACACCACACTACTTCCTTTTACGTGTAAATTTCTTTCATCATTCAATTGATTTTTCGCAAAATATCGCCAAATTGAACACAAATTCAAAAATAATTTTTTTCGCCAAATTTATCGCTAACTTGGCGATATATTACCAAGTTGGAATTAAACACTTGGCGACCAAAAGCTTGGCGATACATCGCTAAGTGGTCGCGCCAATTCATATCACTTCAGTCAGCATTGAAATTAATACTGATTTTCCCCAAAAAAGGGGTAAAACACCCCCTTGGAACATGCGAATGCAACCACAAGGGGAGGTACACAACTAGACCCTACTTGGAGCCTACATACCAAGCTAGAAGTTTTTACGGCATATGGTTTTTGAGTTATACGACATACCTACGTACATACGGACGGCACGAGAAAACTCGTCCTGATTAACTCAGGGGTGTTGATAAATTAACAAAATTGGAAACGAAATATTCTCATGAATAAAAAATAAAGTGTTCGTGAATAGCATTTTTAACGGCGTTTGTTATTTTCTCGGTGAATTATGCTTAACGGCGTTTGTCTTCACGCAATTCTAAATAAATTTTAAAACGAAAAAACTTTGAAATAAAATATAAAACAAACTTTTTAAATTTAAAGACTATTTCTGTCCGCTCATTCGCACTAAAAAGTATGAAATAAACTTAAGTATTCGATATAGTGATTATAGTGTTCAGAAATTTCAGCTCATCTTGATGTATTTATATTTACGTTAATGCTAAAGCAGCCAATAAAGTTTAAATTAAAAATTTGATTTAAGAAATAGGCGGTATAGTAAAAGCTATTCGCAATAAACAGTGTACCGCCTATTTCTTAAATCAAATTTTAATTTAAACTTTATTGGCTGCTTTAGCATTAACGTAAATATAAATACATCAAGATGAGCTGAAATTTCTGAACACTATAATCACTATATCGAATACTTAAGTTTATTTCATACTTTTTAGTGCGAATGAGCGGACAGAAATAGTCTTTAAATTTAAAAAGTTTTTTTTATATTTTATTTTTAGATTCGCAGTGTTAGGGAAAAATGAAGTATGATTTTTTTAATGCTTTGTATCTTACGAACAACACACCATTCCCTGAAATTGACCTTGTACAATTTGTTTCTTTAACGTTTCTTTGTTATGACCTGCATATCTTTACATGTGTGGATGTCGTGTAACATATATTGTTTTTCTTTTCTATTTTTTTTTCTAGATTCGCAGTGTTAGATAAAAAAATAAAGTACGAAGGTTTTTTTATATTTTTTTCAATGCTTTATATCTTACGAGCAACAAACCATTTCCCTGAAACTAACGCTACTAAAGAAACCCGTATCCACGAGCAGGTCTCGCCCAAGGAACATTACGTTTCATAGGCAAATAATTCAAATTTCTTGCGTCACAGACTCGGAACAAGTATTCGCTGAAAATACCAGAGAAAAGAAAAGTTTTGAATTTCGAACTCCTCGCTGGGAGGAATAAATTTAGTTTTCAAGTTCCTTTTAAAACAGAAGTTGTAGTTTTGCCGGTGTAAAATATTTGTATGTTTATCAGAAGTCTGGTATCGACGTTTGGAATTTATGAAAAATTCTCCCTCCCGCTGCGCGTTGGAATTTGCATGAAAATGGAGTGCAGTCCTCCGCGTTGGTGACTAAATTCGTTCCATTTTTGGATGTTTGTTCCTTTCATGCTTCGAAATGAGATTTCTGTTGCCAATATTTTTCTAGTGAACTGTTTTTTTTTGTTGATTCAAAAGCTATGGACGCTTTGCCAGTGAAACAACTTTTACATGTTTCTATTTTTGGCAAGTCTTCGTAAGTCTAAGCTTTATGGAGAGTTTCGTCCAGAATTATAAATATAATACTGAATTAAAACTAAAACATACTAATAAACATGACTAATAAACAAGAATCGTAAACATGACTTTTTGACTTGTTCTTATTCTTCTTTGTGTAAGGTCACCCGGGGCAATTCCTGGTCAGCAAGTTTCTGGGGTAATTCCTGGTCACACTCCTTTTTATGTCTTAATAATCCTTCAGCAAAATGAAAAAAACACAGAGGTACTCTGAACTATCTTTATTGCAATTCATTACTTAATTATGAGTTGACTGTGTATTTAAATTGAAAAAAAAAATCTTTTTAAAATCGCTTGTTCAATTTCGTAAAACAAGATTGGCCATAGTTTTGATACATTTATACAAAGATCGTGATCAAACTCAAACTTCTGAATATTTTTCTTTTTCGTTTTTTTGGTTGAATTAGGTACCATGTCAGTTACTGAAAAATAGTTTTGGATTTACCATTATTGTTTTGAATTATTTGCAGGAAGGCTCCAAATAATGCCCCTGGCTACTGGGGTAATTCTTGGTCAGTGGGGTAATTCCTGGTCAGTCCTTTTTTTAATATTTATGAATTATTATTTCACCTATTATTGACATATGTCATTGATTTAAACTATATGTAACTCTGTGAGCCTTAACTGCAAAGTTAACTGTAACCGCAATGTAACATTCTTATCTGTTATTGATAAGTATACAATATACTGAATTTTTCTTTGTTAAATTTCATCCAATTATTTTATAAGTTTTAATAATTATTCTTAATCATACTAAGAAAAATGCTTAATTGTAACTGCATTGTACTATTCACTTAACTGTTCACCTTAACCTGTTCATAACAGACAGAAGCATGTGCTCAGTGTGTATGGTGCATGTGCACCATATTTTTTATGGACCTATTTATTTGGTAGGTGAAGATTCATTCACAACAGATATAAAAGCTGTAGCTATTGCATACAAAGTGTATAAAAAGTATTTTGGCTAAGTTTTATTAAGTAAAGCTATTATGTTGAAAACAATTGCATTCTTCCTTAAAAAAATAAATACAGTGTTTAATTAGCTATATATATAAATAAACTCTTTATCTAATTAGTTTAATAACTTGTATTAATAATGTGCTTACAAAATGTATGTATTTTCATCAATCATGTGAGTGACCAATAATTGCCCCGTAAGGGGCCAGGAATTACCCCATCTCTGGGGTAATTCCTGGTCACTAATTAATGACAATTATTCAAGTTCATTATGTATTGTTGATAGCATGAATATTTTATTCGATGGACATCCCAATGTGCTTCCTCCGTACCAAAATTTGTAACTCTAACTTGGATAGATTTTGTGATAATTGGATGTTAATGCTTTTTGACCAGGAATTACCCCAGGTGACCCTACTATTTACAATGTTCCCAGTCTAAAAGCACGCCGTGAACTTTTGTGTGTTCTTTTTTACTATAAAATACTTATAGTTTAATTGACTGTTCTGATATTGTTAATTTGATCCAGTTTGTTGTCCCAAATCGGACTTTTAGGAGTCACTGATATTTCAAAAATGTTTTTACGAAATTCTATTCATTTTACGAACGAATCAAACAGCAATAAAATATTACAAAAAATGAAACTAGAGACTTGTTAAACAAAATTGGAAAATGACTTTAATTCTTTATTCATACAACAGTAAGTAGGAAGATTGGGAGGCAAAACGCAAAATGAAATCCAATAGATTTCACATGCTTGCCCACAGTAAAAAGGGCAATACTTTAAAAATTATTTCGACTAGATCAAAACTCCGGTTTAACGTCTTCTTCAACACAATGAGATGTCATTTGTCTTCAGTACCTGTACGTGTTTGGCATAGATGATATTAATACTGATTATTACAATCAACTTGATTACCTGCTGCATAGGATGTAAAAAATCCTTGTGTTGATGGCCTTTGCATAGCATAAAAAAGCTAAGAGGTCACAGAAAGAAAATGGTGCTCTTTGTGTCCCTAACGGGACAGCTCATGCATTTTATTTAAAAGTAATAATTCTAAATGATAGTGAACAAAAGTTTTTGTTTCAGAGATCACACATACTTTTGCAACTTTTTTAGCAACATAATTTTGTGCATTACCATTTTAAGTTATTATTCTTAATGAAATGTATGCGAGTAGGACAAAGGGTCAGTTTTTATGTGGAATGGCCTTAATTCAAACAAAAGAAGCAATAGGTATGATTGGCAATAATCACAAGATTTTTTCTTTTTTATTTTTCGAAATATGCTTAGCTGAATTCAATTTAAACAACGTGTCTTTGATCCAATTTAAAGAATTTGTAATTGGCAAGTTACACAAACATTATTTGATTATAACGTTTTATAAGCTTTCACTATGTTAAATAAAGCACCCAACAATTTAATCCAGGATACCATACACTGCAAAAAAAAACTGTTGTTTTTACAGTATAATACTGGCAGCCGAGATTCCAGTTTTAAACTGTTCAGTGCACAGCAATAAACTGCAAAATTAGCAATATTACAGTTGCCACTTAAAGCAGCAATTTTAGTTTATTACCACCAAATTTGTTGTATTATTCTGTAAAAACTGGAAGCAGAGGTTCCAGTTTAAAACTGTAAAATGCACAGTAATAAACTAAAATTAGCAATTTTGCAGTTTATTACTGCAAAACTAGTAATTTTTACAGTTTTTTACTATAAAATTAGCTGTACTATACTGTAAAAAAAAACATCTGTTTCTTATTCAGTTCAAGGTTAGGGGAGAATAGACTCGGATCTTTCTTCAACTGGACAAAATATCATCATTTGATGGTATCAGTGACGAGTTTGTATCACTGATTTTTCAGAACTTGGGATTCTTGGACAGAAAATATTGTTGACTATTTACTGATTCGTCCCGTTTGGTCATGATTCGTTAAAGCAAACCAGATCTGTCAAGGGTCCTGATAGCACATCATGTGACGGCAAATTTACAGGGACGTTATTGTGAATCTTAATGGTCACACAGTCACGAAGTGACGGAAGTGTTCGGTCAAGTGTTTAGTCATTTTGAGCCATGTTCTGCGTATGACTTAACTGTACTTTAAAATATTTTCTTGAATTTTTATGGTTAAAAGTCCTGGCGTCCAAGTTGGCAGTACTTTTCTCCAATTGTACTGTAAAGTGTTTTGGTAAAAGAAACGAGAACGCTGGGGCTAGTTACGCTGGGTAAAAAGAACTAGATGCAAGCATGCGAGCGGTCGAATCTGCCGTCCAACCGTTCGCAAAACCGTATTCTAGTCCCTGTACTAAATGGATACAACGGGACAGCGGGAATGTGTAATTAGGGCAGAGCGGGGAAATGTACAATGCACATAGATCTACCTGTAAGATGGTCTAATCCACAAATTGGAAGATTCTGCTTCAAAAGTGTATAAAGGAATGGTGAAAATACTCTGGATAGGGATATAAACACACCATAGGTTAGTGCCTCGCATGAGGTAAAACATGCTGTTGGGGAAAGGGTTTTCGATATTTAACTGCTCAGCGACATGAAGTAACATTAAGCAATCATAATTCAGAAAAGCGAAAGAATTTTTTACTTTAGATATCATTTTTTATTTCTATTTTGATTAGAAATATAAGTTTTTTTGTTATTGTTTCGAAAACAAGGCATCAAACCCTAGTCAAATTTCTTTATGTTATGATCTGAGGTTAAAAATTGGTATGATTTACAATTGGTCCCGACTTCATTTCATGATTACTGGCTATCCAGGAAAATAGGCAAGTTTTACTGGTTCTGTTTCCAGCAATTGCAATAAAATATACTGGTGAACCAAGAAAATATGTAAGTTTTACTGGTTCTGTTTCCAGCAAGTGCAATAAAATAGAACCGAATCACCTACACAATGCAATACCAATTCAGAAGGATGGCTTAATTCTTGGAGATTGTCTAAAATCTTTGTTAGATTTCTTTGCAGATTCAGTATGCTGTTTCCCAGGTAGCACAAAAAAACGATTAAACGTTTTATAAACGGTTTTAATCGGTTGTCACAACGTTAATAACCATTTTACAACCTTTATTCAACGAAGTGTGCTACTTGGGTTTATTTTTCTTGCACTGATGTTGACGCATGTGCTGATCAATTTATTTCTGCGCATTAGCAAAAATTTAGATAAAAATCAGAATGTAATATATTGCGTAATGCATGAAAGTTGTATGCAAGCAGCTATTGCTTCCATTGTTTGAAACTTACAAAAATTACCTCTTGGTAATGCTGTTAAAATTCTGAAAATAAATTGATGTAAGTTGATGAAATAATTAAGAGCTTTCAAGATTAGGTTTGGATTGATGTAAAAGAAGTAAATAATGGATTAAAGAAACTGAGAAATTACTAAGCCCATCTGAAAGTGAAATTCCTTGATATAAACCTTCCGAATTCGGATAGGGCTCTGAGTGAGATTTGGATTTTTGTCTTTTGAAAATTTTCAAATAATATTGTCTTTTGAGGCTTTCTTTATTTAAGTCATTAGTTTAAAAGCGTTTTTAAATCCTTTTTTTCTCCGCAATATAATTTTTAATTTTCTAATCACCAAATGATTGCTTCAGTCAAGAGGCATTAAAGTATCAACAAGTATCTGTGTATATATATATATATATATATATATATATATATATATATATATATATATATATATATATAATATACGCATGCCTGAATAAAGTTTGCTCTTCATGTTTTGAACAATTCTAATGTGTTAATTCGTTACGCAAAATGTCTCCAGTTTGCTATCGGAGACATTTTTCTCTGAACATTTTTTTGAACTCTGAACTTAAGAGTTGAAAAAAAAATTTAAAATATATAATAATAAAAATGGTCTGAATATGATTAGAAGCCTATGAACTCTCAAAGCCACAACCTCGAGTATTATCGAGCTAGTCTATGTGAAATTTAACATTGAATAGATATTCATTATATTCTCAGAGTTTTAACAGCAAACACATTTTACTCAGGTTCAGCACCTTACAGGAGCAAAATTACTTTCAGAAATTAAAAATAGCTTTTAATATTAAAATAATATTTTAAATCACACATCGTTCTTACTAACTTGTTTTCGCACCACATTTAGATTTACACCTCTAATGTTCAATAAAAATATTAAGTTAAACATAAAACAACTCATATAATAATTCTGTCATCTGAAATAACTGCTAGAAACAGTTAAAAGAACCGACTCAAACATAGCATGTGTCCACCTACTATAAAGATATCTTTTGTACAAAATTCCAGTAAACCAGCTAAAATGGAATCAAAGAATTTATTTTAATGGGATTTCTACTCCCAAAATTTCAATAACTTCAGGTAAAAACTGTATATAATATCATATAAACTATTGACAACTAGAAAAACTTAACGAATTTAAGTGCTATTTTTAGAAGAAATTTTGAAATATTAACAGTTTAATTTCTCCTAAAAATATGAGTACTAGTATATGTTTTTTTCAGCTAATGCAATCTTTTAAAAGAGTTTTTTTTTAATGGGGGTCATTAAAAAAAACTTTTAGCACAACAATTCATGCATCAGATTTACCAGAAAGCTTTGAAGTTTTCCGTTACATAATTGCTCATTTAAGTGAAACATCTAAACATAAGTCAAGAATATTTTTCCTTGTATGATTTTAGAATAAAATAAGCAATAAATAATAACCAAATAGCTTAGCTTAAATATCAGGTAACCAGAAAATTTTTCACTTTTTCCTCTTAAAGGAACTAAAACCGCAGGAGTAGCTTCTGACTTGTTTTAGAAAAACAT
Organism: Uloborus plumipes; assembly: GCA_038373865.1. Lineage (NCBI taxonomy): Eukaryota > Metazoa > Arthropoda > Arachnida > Araneae > Uloboridae > Uloborus > Uloborus plumipes. The sequence continues at coordinate 47,505 of JAXGGA010002510.1, forward strand.
TACAGAAAAGATTTCACTTCCAAGGAAAATTTCGAGAATGTAGGGTCTGATTTGTTCTCCTAAAATGTGTCTTAAAATAGGAACTTAATATGATTATGCTTATTATGAGAGTATAATAGCCGTTGAGCTGATGGGATCATCCAAAAAATCATGATTTTCATGGTGTTCAGTAAACTAAGATTAGTCATGCGTAATGCTGCTGATTTTGATGTGAAAAATTCCTGGAATTACAATTAGATTTAGAGGATCAACACCAATGCCTCCAAAGATGTCGTTCGACCAGGAGCATCAGTAATTAGGATGCTGGGGAAATATGCATCACAACCAGATTTATGATGGTGGAAGATGTAGCAAAATCACGAGTATTAACACTGACGATGCTGAAAAGTGCAGCATGATCAGAAGCATTAATGGCCATGATTCTAGGATATGCAGCATGATCAAGTATATAAACAGTTACGTTGGTGGAAGATGCAACATGATCAGAAGCATCACTGGTTATGATCATGGAAGATGTATTACCAAAAGGAGTATCAAACAGTTACGATGCTGGAAGATGCAACATGATCAGAAGCATCAATAGTGATGATTCTTGAATATGAAGCTTGATCAAGCATATAAACAGTTACGTTGGTGGAAGATGCAAAATGATCAGAAGCATCAGCATTCAACAGTAATGATTCGCATGATCAGAAACATCAACAATTGTGATGCTGAAAAAATGCGCTATCATCAGCGTCATCAACAGCTATGTTGCTGGAAGGATGAGCTTGGTGAGTGGTATCAACCATCAACAATAATTGATGTCAAATTAGAAAAGTGTTAATATAAAATGATACATTGGATTTTTTCAAGGAATTTCTATTAAGCTCTACCTCCTTTTTTATGTTGCGTTAATACTGTGCCCTGAAGTGTTAATTTAAAAAAAAGTGGTAAAAAATTCATGGTTACTTGACAATTAAGCTTCTTAATTTCATCATTCATTTCAATAAATCACTTTTACATATAAGTTCAAATTACCTATACTGTAGCATCATAATATAATACTGTTTCATACAAACCACACTAAATGCATTTTTAAAGCTCTTAAAAGTTACAGTATCTTATAGCGTAAACATTTCTTGCCCACATTTCTCAACATGACAGGCCTCAACAAAGCAACAATATTTATAATTTGAAACAATTTACATCGCATACCACTACACTCATATATTTCTCCTACATAACACTCAATATACAGATCATATCAACTTCTGGAAACGACTTTTTACATACAACGTATAAGGAACGTTACAGAGCAGACAGTTTTCTCGTGCTTGTATAATCATTGTGCTTCATTTTCGAAATTAATGTTAAAATTAGCGATAACCCTTTATATCAGACAAATCTAATGTAAATCTAGAGATTTAAACTTGAATGTTGATTTAGAGCAGGTATGAAAACGCAAAACATTAAAGTGCTTTTTCTCGATTATCAGTTTTTAGTGTTTCCATGTTACTGTAATTGCTAAGGATTTTTTTCTACTAAAGATACAGCTTAAAAACAATATTTTTTGCACTCAGGATAATATATTTAACAAAATTGTGCATTGAATAAGCATTTCGTAAATTACTAAAATATTTTAGAGGTTGTTAAACCTCTAAAAACAAAATTTTCTAAGAATTTTTTTCGATTTTTTTTTTCATAAAAGGTCACAATTAATTTTCAAATGAATATATAGGAAAATGAATGCACATATTTTTAGAGGTTTTGTTCTTGTGATCATTTAGCTAATTTAGCAAAAACAAATTTTGAAATAAGTGCAAAAACAAAAAAAGCCGTAGGGTTTTTAAAAAATTGAAATTTTCTTAAATTTTTCAAATTTTCAGAAAAAGTGAGGAAAATATTTAATGTTTGAAAATAAATTATTGACTGTTAAAGAAGTGTAGAAACACTGGTTTTAAGGAATTACATCTTATTTAAGAAAATTATTATAAAGGTACTGCGACTCCTTAATATTGCAAAAATTCTTTCTAAAGCAAAATTTGTTGGGCCATTTTTTTTTTTGGAATTTCAACCATAATTCAAATTATGGAGATTTTTAACAGTAGTGCTATATCCAAGAGAGCTGAAATTAGATAAAAATGAACATTTGTCAAGTGGGCCCACATTTCGACTAATAACGGACAAAATGTCTTTCTTTGACATTTTCGCCAAAACATAAATTTTAATGATATTTCTTGAGAAAAAAATGTTTGTTATGACCATAAAGTTTCTTCTTCCCAACATTTGACTATTTTTACACAAAATAACCGATTATTTATTTTCCTAATTTATGTTTTTAATTGGGATACTTTTCCTAAAATGTCGATATCGACTTGAAAGTCTGGAAAAAGTTTCTACTTGCAAGAAATTTCATCAGGTTGCAGTATAAATATCCAATTAATGAAACAAATATTTTTCGTGTTCCTACAAACACACAAGTCTGTCTTCGTTTTTCGATTTATTCTTAAAAAGGAACTATTACTGTAAGACTTTTCATGCTTCAATCGATAAAAGGAGCTCTTAACAGATAATCTATAACTCCACGAAACACTGAAGGGTTATCGCTAATAAAATCAGCTATTGATACTAAGCTACCTGAAACAAACTCAAAGTCAAAATGTCAAGACAAGCTCCCTGTCCCTCTCATGCGAGGAGTTTTTGTTGGAAAGTTGGTGTAATAAAGTTGGAAATTTACGTAAAAATAGATATACAATAAACTCTCGATTATTCGCGTGCGGATTATTCGCGGGGCGGATTATCCGCGAGTGTCTCGGGAAAGAAACAAACACAATTAACTATTTTTTTCAAAAAAGCACGAATTTAACCCATTAATGCCTAGCGTCCCTTTGTAGGAACGGTCCATAAAAGGGTCTGAATTTCCCCAAAATGAACATTTCAACAAAATAAAAGTGTTCAATTAGAACCTTGGTATTGTTTCAATTCGTTTTAACAGAAAGCAGCACATAACCATTGTAAAGTGTGTTCTGTAGCAGTTTTAATATGATTTTTATCAAAATCGACATCGTTCACAATCTCAAACAAAAAAGCTAAGTTTTCAAAGTTATTCCCAGTTTCCCAGTTTATGTTAATTGCTAATTTTATTTCTTCTTATGAAATGTCTTTGTAAATATTATATCGTAGGCAGAAAAAAAAAAAATTAGTGAAAAAAGTATGTACCTTCTGGGGTCTATCGTAACTTTTAAGGGACGGTTTTTCTTTCCTTAATAAACAAATTAGTTTTTACATAATATGTTGTTTATTATTTTTCCTGTCCATTAAACACTGTTTGTAACCAGTATACGAAATATCTTCGAAAAAAAAAAATGTCAGGCATTAATGGGTTAAATATTTTTTTCTTAGCATTTCTTACCCAAGAGTGCGGTGTACTTCATCAAATAAATTATTTTACCTGGGCGTTATCGTAAGTACCACTTTTTTGTAGGTTTTATATGCTTGAGAACCTCAAATACAAATAATTTTTTATGCTATACCTATCGTCACTGTTTGTTCATATCACGTTTCAAGTGTAATGCAATTATTTTGAAGCCAAAAGACATTATTTATTTTTTTTACCCAATATTTTATGTTTTTTTCGGATTATCGCGATACCCGTGCCATCCAATTCCTCGGATAATCGGGAGTGTACTGTATTCTAGAAAGACAAACCTTCGAGAAATGACATGAGTTGGAAACTTTGATGGTTTAATTCAAATTGATTCTGATAAAATGCTTTCTGTATTTTACATTATAATAATAATAAAAAAAAACATTACAAAAAAGAACTAGCTTTTTGTTATACAGTTAAATTTCGTAGTCTTTTTATTGCATACTTTCCATCATCATTGATGATAAAAATATCTAAAATATATTTTTTTCTAAAGAGGTTTTTAAAGATATTAGATGCTTGTCTTGACTTTTCGCGTATGAGTTTGAATTTAAATATTAATCTAATTACTCGAATTACCTTAATTTTAAAATCAGTTATGAACAAGAATATTTTTCAAAAACATTGGTAAATAATTTCATCTAATTTTTTATACCCAAAGAGCTTGATATAAATAAAATAGAAAGAATTAGATCTAGCAACCAGTCAGTTTATTTTTGAGACAACTGCACGTAATCAGTTACTATGGAATGTTTTTTGAGTTTGAATTAAAGTAAGACTTCATTTCGTCACTACTCCTCTTGAAACTTTAAGTTATGAACAATTTTTGGCTACGATATCAAACTTAGAGTTGATTTTTTTAAGCGTTCCTACTAGGGTGCTGCTCTTGGACGCAACAATCAGGGGTTTGGTTTTTTTATAGTTCACTCCTTGGAACCTTTATCCAAACTCGAATTGTACGTGCAATACACCGCCAACTCGTTCATTTCGATCCACGGACTGCAGTTTCGGGCTTATTATGCCCTCATCAGCATGGAATACGAAAGTGAACGTTGGCATGGCATTTCAAACTCTTTGCGATGTGGAAAATGTTCGTAAAATCAAAAAGCATTGTTGCAATAATAAAATCAGGACTGTTCGTAGGTTAAAAGACGTAAAATGGCGTCAACAATTAAATGATGTTATGAACCAATTGTAAATTGTTGTTTTCCCTGTATATAGATGCCAATGTTGTTCCTCTGACGTAGTAGCTTCCGGTTCCCGCTTCTAGGTGTCTTATTTATTTTGGTTCGTCTTCCATTTCCCTGTTCACTTGACAGTCTTTGGCATGTGAACCTGTCTTTTTCTTTGTATCTTTATGCACTGATGATGGGGCTTCCATGATATAATCCTAAAACAATTGTTTGCTGAGCTTTAAGTTCTTTTTAATGTACATATTTGTACTTTTTAAAACGTTGTCTATTTTTACTCATGTTTAGAAAACAACCCAACTAACCCAAGAAAAGATTGCTTTGTGTATGCTAATCACTATGAAATCACTCCTAGTTCCAATATCTGACAAGCCTTTATGAACCTGGCCAAATTTCAAATTTTTAAAATAATTTAAGATAAAAACTCAGAGTTGAACTTCGTAACTCCTTTTTTTTCTTAAATTCTTTTACCGTATCTTTAGAAATAATCCTCCACAAACGCCTTCTTTTAGAAGTTATGTTAACGGAATATTGTACGTTTCGGGGTTAAGTATTTTATGTCCATTTTTATGAGTAATTATTTTATGTCCTCAATCATAGCTATTGCTCCGCCCTAGAACTAACGAAATTCTTTTTTTCCTTTTCTAAGCAGTTTTGTACTTAAAGCTTCTTTTTTTTAAGTACTGTAACTCCCGCTTTATGTTCGGAATCGTACATACTCACTTTTAACAACAAATTGTCATCTATGTCTCGCTCTTTTTAAAGCTAAAATTTATCATGTGTTATATAATTTCTAAGCTTCAATACAGAGATATCTTCTTCGAAATTAAATACACCCTGTTGACGTTTTTTGAGTAAGCGCTTTTATCATACACTTTTAAATTGTTTGCTTTAACAGTTGAAGCTGTCTTCTTTTGCAAAGTGAGCATCTAGAAATTCAATCAATGTACAAATTTTAGTTTCCTAAGTTTGGCCCTAAGAGCGACGAAGGTTGACATATTTTCAGATATTATCTAAAAATTCTGAAAAAAATCGAAAACTTTCAAATATATTAAAGACTAACTGAGTACAATAACAATAACGGTGCACAAAAACTTTAAGAAATATGAAAAAGAATAATTTTGTCTCTAAAGTTGGAGCCAGTAAACATATTTTTATTGCTTTTTCGTAAATGAATGGAAGTTAAAAGTAGATGAACTTCTCCTTCTGCCATTTCATTTTTTGTGTTGTTTATTCCCCGTAAATTGTATAAAATTAAGTTATTATTTTTAGCGAATATTATTGATGGCATGTTTTAAAAGGGGCTTATATTTTGTCATCTTTCATAGTGGTCCTTTTGTCTGATGGATAATGATTAATTGCGAATTTAATTTTTATTTATCTATGACCATTCTTTTAGCCTTTTCTTTTGTTTTATGAATGAATTATCTTCTTTAGTTTTTTTGTGAGTTTCGTCCGTTTAGGCCGGGGGTTCCCAAACTTTTTTGTTCTGTTTTTCTCCCTTGCCTTGTTTTCGAACTTCCCGCGGAACTTCCTTGGGATCCAAAACCAATCAGAAATTGTAATAATATAACTCAGGCGTTCTAAAAAAGGGAATTAAATGGTTAAGTTCCATTTTTTGATGTTCTAAAACAACCAGATGACAACTTTCTAAAAGATTCAGTTTTAGTTTTGCTGTAGAGTAAAAAATTAAAATTTAAGTGAAAAGAAAACAGATGAAGAGAAAAACGTAACATTTTTATGCATACTTCATAAAATAATGGCACAAAACTTAAATCAGCTAACAATTTCATATAGAACAGGTGTACAAGTAAAAAAAAAAAAGATTTTTAAGTGGGACAGAGTGAATTTGGTGCATCAACAAAAAGACTCCTATTTGAATCTTCTGGACCCCCAATTTTTCCTTTCCTTTATATGGACCCTTTCCAAACTTCGGGGAACCCCTGGGAGTCCCTGTGGACCACTTTGGGAACCATTGGTTTAGGCAGATAAAAAAAAAAACTTAACTTCGGCAACTTCAACACCCTCGACCAAACACGTGCAGTTGCCTCACTGTCGTCTATAAATAGTTAAAACGATCTTCAACTTGATTATCTCTTAGGGGAGAGTTAAACGTATTACAAAAACCTTAGTGAACATTATTATATGAAATGTACAATGATTTTTAGTCTCTTCATTTTTTGCTCTGTGAGCAGAGATTGGACCACGGGTTCATGTATTGCAGATGGTAAAATGCACGGCTAGAGTCTTTTAGCGTTATCCTATTTTTATCCATCGGTCTATTGAATATTCTAATGCAGCCAGCCACCTACAAAAAAGACAAAATATATAAGTAAAGAGAAGTTAAAACGAAGTTTAATGAATCTAAAGAGAACTTTTCACTTTTAAATACTGAAAGAATTTCAAATAGAATGTGTTGGCGGTAAAAGTGAATTGAGTAAATTTTTAAGGTAGTTGAACATCGATCAAATGAACAGATAAAATCATAAAACACTCTTCCTTTCTTATTTTTAATAGATAACCTCACTGACTTATTATATATAACAAGTAGCATACTTCGTTTTTTAAAGGTTGTAAAATGGTTATTAACGTTGTAACAACCGCTTAAAAACGTTTATAAAACGTTTAAAGGTTATTTGTGCTACCTGGGATGGGGGTTGTTAGAAAAGTGTTCGATCTTTTTGTGCGAAAACCTTACGAATATAAATCATGCATAAGCCGACTTTAAACCTTTCTGACCATGCGAGAATATACCTCCGTCTTTCAATAGCATTAGTTGCGGGCAAACAGAGTTTAACTGACTCAAAGTGTAGCGTTCTTGTTGGATTTTTTAATTTCAAGTAAAGTAAAGAAAAGATTCCAGCAGCACTAAGCTTTCTATCCCTGCCTCTTGAGCTTGGAGGACAGAAATAAGTTACAAAAGGCTGTATCAGATGAGTAAGGAAATTGCTGAACTTGAGGAGTCTGGTTTTTTACCAATAGCGACGAAATTAAGTCCAAGAAATGTGCTGAGAAATTGTTATCAAAAGCTGTCAGCATGTTTCGAAAGGGTTCACACTTCTCCTAGTAATTAGCAAAATTTTTTTCGCTGCAGTGCTGCTCTAATCGTTCAGTCATTTTTCTTGAAATTAAAAAATCAGATGAGATCGTTACAGGCTAACTCAGTCAAATACTGGTTTTAGGTGCTGATGCTATTAACAGACGCGGATAGATGTTTGGCATAGAGAAACGGGCAATTTACGCATGCACAAAAATGTTCAAAACAAGTGTTCATGCAAGCAAAGCGCGCTTGATTCTTATCCGTCTGGTTCCCCTACTCCCCCGAATAAAATCGGATATTTTTCTAACAGCCCCCATACATGTTTTTGTTACAATAAGAGTAGCTCAAAACATGTTAACATAATTTTGAGTAATTGAAGAACAGTTATAAATAAATTAGGATTAGGTAGATTTTTCTTTCAAGAAAAGGACCTATATTTAAACAAGTAGGGACAGTTTTAGGGCAATAGCATGGGATAGGTAACAAATTCTGCTACCACACTTTTAGTAATTTTGAAACTAAACTGTTTTTTAATGACGAATAGGAAACATTTTAAAAATATTATGAACGCTCCAAGAAATTTATAAACAGCAAAAGCCCCATACAATGAAGAAACTTATCAGTAATAAGATCCTATTACCACACTTGTGATATTTTTTGAAACTAAACTATTTTTTTAATAAAGACTAGGAAACATATAGACGGCGTTCTTAGAATTTCAAACAGCTTGCAAACTTCAAAAGCACCACTACATTCGCGCCGGTCACCTTGTCTAGTGGTCAGAGCAGTCTTCCACGGATGGAGTGGTCCCGAGTTCGAGTCCTGGCTTGGGCATGGATGTGTTTTCTCTCCCCTGTCCTTGGCTTTTTTTGTGTGAATGTGTTGTTGTGTGAAAGGTTGTCTACCTTATAAACCGATACCTATGGCATCCGTGTACTGTGGAAGTCGGACTTCACACCAAATTACGGTACAGCTGGAAAAGTGAAGCAGGGCACCCCAAATTGCTGGCACACGACAAAAAAAAAAATGGTTGATGTAGTGAAATTTTTCTAAATTATTTCTTCGTTAACCCATTTATGCCCAGTAGCCTAAAAACGGGACGCTTGTTAGTTATTGCATACAAAAACCTGTAATGGGTATATCATTTTACTAAAGCTGTTTTTCACAAGTTAAATAGTCCTTCTTCTTGAGAAAACCAGTTATAGCCACTATTTGTCCATCAGAGTTTAATTATTGATAGCGATTTTCAGACAAATCAGTCAAGCAACGACCCAGCATGGGTAGCCACAGAAAGTAAGTTTTTTTTGCGAACTTATTTTTCATAAAATTAAACTATTTTAAAATGATTTGCTTTAAATTGATCAGAGATGCCGTCTGTAATGTTACTTTGCACAAGTAAAGTCAAGTAAGGTCGTATTTTGTTCACATATCTGCAAAATATCCCATAAACAGGACGTTAAATAACTTAATAAATATGGTAACAGCGAACTATTTTAAGCCTAGAATGTATGTAAACCATTCCAAGTAAGAGTTTTAAGTAGATAAAAATTGAAAAAAATTGTTAAAAAAAACTTGGGCATAAATGGGTTAAACGTGGAGCTTCATTTTTAACAGTGTGGTTTCTGCATGCACAACTCGAGGAAAATTACTGGTTATTTGATAGTCAAGAAAGGAGTAATTGGTAAAGAAAAGAAGCAGAAGGGAGTTACCGTTTCTTTTCATTTTCCGTATCTGCTAGGAAGTACAGATGCCTGAGTCTGGGTTCCGGTGGAATGGCTTCGAATGTATTCTTCTTTCCTTGAAGATTACAGCTTTGGACCTTGTAACCGTGCAATTGAAAAAGACCTGCGGAACACGGATGATTGTCAGACTTTATATACATTCCTCAGAAAACTGTAAGTTTAAAAAGTTATCTGAAAGCATCAGTAATATAAAATCATTTCAGCATTTTTCTTTCAAATGAGAGTACCGGAGAAAAAGTTGATTGCCTTTAGGGTTAAATGTGTAAAGCTTTTACATCTATACATTTTGTTTCTTTGAACCTTCTAAAATATTTCTTTCTCTTTTTGGAATAGTACTGACGATGGTCCTGGTAATAAGATACTGTAAAAACGATTTTTAAGGTTGAGTTCGGCAATCGTGTTGATGATTAGGTTTAGTTTTTGTTGAATATTTTTGAAAATCAGCAACATAAAGTGTAATAAAGCTTAACCAGGATGTAGTTTTGATGCTGTTGGTTTGCTATAGTGAGTATTTAGGTACATAACGCTTTCAGGAATCATCTTTATGGTTAAACTAACAATTTTCTTGCATTCTATAAATTAACATTTCTTTTAGTATTGTTATACTGCAGTGATAGTTCATGATTTCTATCAAAATAGCCCCCATGGGAATATTTTCCGGCACATTATTATTTTCGATAAAGAATACATACATTTATACGCGTTTATATGTATTTACCCATTGTTCTCAATTGAGGAGTAAAGACGGGGGAAAAATCTCACCCTCTGTTGAAATGAGACTGAAAATTTTAAAATTTGAGAGAGAAGATTAAAAAAAAAAAAATCTTTACTCCATTTAAAGATTACAACGTTGAAAGATAAAATTATACCACCCCCTTTTTACTTTGATAAGATTTATCACAGGGTTCATATTAAAAATGAAACAGAAAACGCTCCGGCATTCACTCACTTTTAATGTATAAAATATATTGAGCTTACCCATAACAATTCATCTAATAAACAACAAAATATTTTTGATTAAAAATTTATCAAAGTTTATCAGTTCCAAAATTAACAACACAGTTTTGGCTTGTGGAAATGTTTGCATGAATTTATTCGAAGATTGTAAAACGTCATACAAATCCTTTGAATACAGTAGAATGCAAATTTTAGCTCTCTACTTTTTTGTAATTAAGTCCTTTTTGATCGGACATCGTTGTTTGAACCAGTAAAATCAAAAGTCTTCTGTCACACCATTTAGAAATGCATTTTCTCTTTCAATTATTCTTTAACAGCGAGATGTTGAAGATACGCTGCAAAAATTTGTGTAACCTTACTCCGTAAAACAGCTGCCTCTAATGCAATGTAAGTAATTTAACTGATAAAAGAGGTGCTATGTTACGCATGATGCGTAACGTTACACATCATGCGTGTTGCCCGTTTAACCAAAGCTTTCTTAGTAGTGAATACTTATCATTATTCCTAAAAGTGTGAATGATAAATATGACGTCAATTATTTAAGACAACAATTGACTTTCTGACAAAATCTGGTAGCCAATAAAGCATTGAGGAGGGTGCTATGCTTCACTCCATTGAGAAACTAGATAATTACTTAAGGCTACTTTGGCCTTGCGGTCGGCATGGAAATATAGGGAGGCGTTCTTCAGAAAGAAATACCACTTCTGCTACTTTTTCCAGCGCAGAATCTTCAGCTTAAATGATTAAGATGACTCAACTTCTTTTCTGTCAGTTATTTAAAACAAAAATTGCTACAGAACTTGACCTTCTGACTAAGTCTGGTAGCCAATTTGATGTAACAACCAGTATCCAGTAGGTCCTGGTTTCACTTCATTAAGTGCAGTGCCGAATCTTGGGGGAAGGCGGGCGTAAATCGATGTCCTTGCCCAGGACGGCAACTTCCGAGAAGGAGGTAAATTCACCATATATCTGTGTCTTGAAGGGAGAAGGATAGGGACGATAGTTTCAAGATTTTGAAAAAATTAAGGATCCGGCACTGAATAAAAGCGATAAACTGGATCCTTACCTAAGGCTACTTTGGCGTTGCGGTCGGCGTAGAAGTATAGAGAGGCGTCCTTCAGAAGGAAGTACCGCCTGCGCCACGCCTTCCAGCGCTGACTCAACTTGCTGAGCGGACCCTGGCAGTCGACGTGCGGGATTGAGCTTGGGGGCAACTGAGCGTTGCGCAAACTCTCGTCCACGTAAGGGTCCACCTGTGAAGCAGGGAATACATATTACATGTAAGTCATTGAGCATAGCAAAGAATAAATTCTGTCCCTAGCAGCATCATCTCATCGGCAGATGATCGGCCATTCATCGAAACTCAATGAAATTCTCATCGGCCGATGATCCAATATGTCTCATCGGCTAAACAGAATCCGAGCAGCAAACTCCGATGAGTTTTGCTCGAAATACGATGAGATTTTGATCAATTTACGAGCAGAACAGTCTCATGCCGATGAATTTCATCGGGAAAGTTGATCGGAAGGATATCGCTTTCCGATGAAAAGTAGCTCATCGAAAACCGTGCTCGGATACTGATCGGAACGATGTCATTGTGCGTTACGGGATCAGTTTAAGAAAAGTGTTCGATGATCGGCCGAGCAAAATCCGACGAGTTGATGCTACTTGGGGTACCTCAGAACCAGACTAACGTAAGTCCATTTTCGTCACTCTTCAGTAGAGGACGGGAACGCTTGTCGGATGCATGCAAAGGATAGGACTCACGCTCTTTTAACGCTGCTAAATAATTGGGGAGGAATTTCTTTTATAGAATAACGTTCTCATGGGTCGATGCGGAATAAGATTCTACATACAATGCAGCAAAAAAGTGAAGATTTCCATTTTTGGACTTACGTCGTTCTGGTTCTGAGGTACAGAATTGACCATCATAGTCACTGGCAAACAACTTTTATTTTTCCACAAAATGTTGATGCACTTAATCCATCATCTTGTTAAAACCCCGGTTTCAACTGCATTGCCCTCCTTAAATTGTTGTCTCATCTGCAGTGGGATTTCATAATGAACGTAATTTTCGTCTTCGGCAAACTATTTGCCTCTGAGATGTTATTTCCACCATTCCAGTGGACCAAACAGATGGAAATACCTTGGTGACAAGTATGGGATGTGAGATGGATGCTGTAGCACTTCAACGGAGGGCAACAACGTTCAACGTCAAGTCCTACTGCGGAGACAGGAACCCATCTTTATGCAACTTGATTCGGGGCTCTAAAAAAGGATATGTGCAGTGCATCCTCATTCTTGCAGAGTATGTGGTAAAATAAAAATTGTTTCCGAGTTTAGATTATCTTTTGTGATCTTAAATCTTTTCAAAAATATTAATTTTTCTCCCTGATGCGTAGAATGGCAAATTTAAGCAATAAAAAATTGATTTTCTTCCAACTGGTTTTGACAACATCGGTGTTTTGTTAATAAGTTAATGAAATCGGTTACTGTTTTTTTTTTGCAGTACTTAGTGGTACGTTAGGAATATTTTTCAGCGTCATTTCGAAATATGTATTATTTTTTCACTGAAAAAATAAATAACAAAGTGAAAATTTCTGTAACGCATAGGTATTTGTATTCTCAAAGTTCCGGAAAAAAGTCTGTGAAATACCCTGTAAGTTACATTGATTTCTATGGGATGATTCTATTACAATTAGATTTATTAAAATTTAAAGATTAACAATGAAATTGCAACCAAGCAATACAACAATTAAAATTTAACCTATATTTCTTTGAAATACTACTTCATATTAACTGCTTGATCTTTCAAATTCAGTTGGATACAACAACAAAGTTTTTTTAAGCTTAAAAATATGTGAAAAGTGAACGCACAATGTTTTTCTTAACACAAAAATACTATTTTTCAAACATCTATGCTTAGCAAAGAGTGAAAATAAGAGTTATCCTGCAAACAATGCGGCATTTTTTTTAACGTCCGTTCTTCCTTCAAAATAGAATAAAGTTAAGTACTCTCATCTTTTATATAAGTTAAATCGCACCAATCAGGCAAAAGTATGATCTATACTCGACTGCAACCTTTCTTGACAAAAGCATCGTGACGTTTGCGTGACGTTAGCCAATGAAAAACGAGCTAGATAAAACGTCACAGCCTACTTGGCGAATTAGAGGAGATCGCTAATTGCTTGTGAGCTCTTATTGGCTTCTCCCGTAGTGACGTTGAGTTTCAAGTTAAGTTGCTTTCAAGTATAGCTCTTTTTCAAATTAATGTCTGCTTTATTTGGTAGTTATACTCGGTTACTTTAAAATAGGCGTATCAAGTTTAGAAATCTTCCATCGTCTCCGTGGAAACCGTACGAAGAAAACAGCTCCACTCTTTTTTTCATGCATTACTGTTGAGCCATTTCATTTATTTTATGTTTATTGAATGAGGCTTACGCTTTTATTTATATCCTCAAGTCTCAATTTATTTCGCAGCGTTTTCTGTCAAATCTAGTCATACATTAATACAGCGCAAATTTAAAAGAAAATGTTGTGCTTTATTTACGTTGATTTTTCAATAGAATAATAGTTTACGCATAAAGTAATTTTAGCCGTTTGCATTTAACCATTGTCGCAAAAGCTAAAGCCTTGGTTCCCTAGAACGCGATAGTCGTCGCTGACGCCGGGCGCGACTGAACGCTGTAATCAGAACCAGTTTGATTGGAGCGTGGCGTGAAGCGACGTCAATTTGCGGCTCAGGCGCATGCGCAGAAGAAGGCGGCAACTGTCGCCTCGCTAGATCGACGATTTCACTCCTAGGAAACCAAGGCGAAAGTTGGGAAAAAGTCCATAGCGTCCTAACTGTGACAACCATCAGGAGAAAAGTGCGGAGAGTGGGAAATTAATTTTACTTTGAGCCGCCTCCTTTCGTTACACAGGGTATAACACTCTATGACAGGGACAGTAACTTTTCTCTTTATTGTTCAACGAAAAATGATGCGTTAATTCACTTGCTAAAAGTTTTCACGTCTTAAGTCAGTGACTGTTCTTACCCGTGAAGCTGTTGCAGCAACTTGATTCAAGGCACTAATCCATCTGTTTGAAAAAATGGAAACGTCAGAGGAATTACGCAAAGAAATAAAATAAATAAGTAAATTAAATTAATATATAAAAAATCCAATGTACATTGTACATGTAATATGAAGCAGTAGTAATAAACCTGAAATTTTACAACTGCTTCTGAAATGTGAATAGTTACAATAACGTGACTTTGTTGGAGCCAGTTTAAAACTGGTGAAACTATTACAAAGTTGCTGCCTTGCGTACAAATGATGAAAACCAATTTTACACCAACAAAACTGGAAAACGAAAGATTGAAAATCAAGTTCTGACTAAAAGTCACTTTAGAGAATTGAGGATACTATTTAAACATTTTCTCTTTTTAAGTGTAAGAATTTTTTTTTCGGCAAAATTTCTTTCACTTCCCTTTCACATTCCACATTTACGAGAAAAAAAAGCTTAAAAAAATATTCTAAGAAATGTTCAATAACTATAGGAACACAACCCTAAATTAGTTAAATATGTAATGCAAATTTGAACATACAGTGAACTCTCACTTATACACCGCCTCATTTATGCGCCTTTTTCACTTATACGACGATTTTCAGTGGTTCCGGAACATTTCATAGTAAAATAATGATAATTTCATTCCTTTATACGTCGCTCTAAAGATACATATTTCACTTATGCGCCGAATTTTTCGTAAAATGCAAACAATTAAACTTATTTTCCTAAAAAATGAGCATGTTTCTTCACTTTCCTCTTTAATCCTTCGCTTTTATTGCTCACAGAAGGCATTTTTTCCACACGAACTAGAGTTCGGAGAGGGATAGTTATGTATTATGGATCGCTTGAAAGGGACCAGTTTGTGACTAGGTATGCTACAATTTTTGTTTTCTCCTTATCCTTGTAGTTAGATTACAGTAGTTGCCCAAACCGTAGTAATATGACCATTTTCTATAGAAACATTCTTATTCATGCTCTCATTAGAACGTATATTGCATTTTAGACTTTTAAATAGGCTTGTTCACTTATGCGTCTCTCTCACTTATGCGCCTTTTTCTGTTGGTCCCTTGGCCGGCGCATAAGTGAGAGTTCATTGTATAAAGTAGCACTAAGACCAAATTTCCTTTTTATTATGAGAAAAGTAGTTGTACCAAAATATTTTAATTTTCTCAGGAATATGTATTTTTCTTGAATCTTGTAGTTCCAGCAAGTAAAGCAGTCATGCTAAAATCCTTTTAATTTTCAAAGAAAAATACATTTTTCTTGAATCATTAAGTTTCAGCTAATAAAGCAGTTACGCTGAAAACTTTTTAATTTAATTTAGAAAGGGAAATACATTGTCTTGAATCATACAGCTTCAGCTGATAAATTATTAATGAAAAAATCCTTTCAATTTTCAAAGAAAAATGCATTTTTTCTTGACTCATACAGTTTCAACTGATGCAGTAGTTGTAATGAACGCATTTTAATATTTTCAAAGTAAAATGCATTTTTCTTGAATCAGGAAGTTTCATATGATAAAATTGTTACCCTTAAATCTCTTTAATTTACAAAGGAAAATGATTTCTCTTGACACATGAAGTATCAGCTGATTACTTATTAATTAAAAAGTCCTTTCAATTTTCAAAGAAACATGCATTTTTCTTGACTCCTGCAGTTTTAGCTGATACAGTAGTTATATTGAAAGCATTTTAATTTTCTAAGTAAAAAGCATTTTTCCTGAATCAGAAAGTTTCATCTGATACAGCTGTTATATTGAAAGTATTTTAACTTTCTAAGTAAAATGCATTTTTCTTGAATCAGAAAGCTTCATCTGATACAGTAGTTACATTGAAAGCATTTTAATTTTCTAACTAAAAAGCATTTTTCCTGAATCAGAAAGTTTCATCTGATACAGTAGTTATATTGAAAGCATTTTAACTTTCTAAGTAAAATGCATTTTTCTTGTATCAGAAAGTTTCATCTGATACAGTAGTTACTATATTGAAAGCATTTTAACTTTCTAAGTAAAATGCATTTTTCTGGAATCAGAAAGTGTCATCTGATAAAGTTGTTACGCTTAAATCTCTTTAATTTACGAAGGAAAAAAGAATTTCTCTTGACACATAAAGTTTCAGCTGAAAAATTAGTAATGCTAAGATTATTTTAATTTACAAAGGAAAATGTATGTTTCCTGAATCATAAAATTTCAGCTGATAAAGTAGTTACTAAAGGTCGAGACTAGCGGTCGCCACTTGCCATTGGCTAGAACCCCTTTACAGGACAGGATGACCTACCCGACATTTTGGTTCCAAGACAGCTTTGGATCCAGTCTCAGTTAATGCATTTGGAAATTCTTTATTTTAATCAATGGTAGCTTTGTCGTCAAAATTAGCCACATTGAGTAAATCTCGTAAGATTACCGAATTCTCCAACTAAATATTTGCTTATGAGGAAATATTTCAGGTAAATAAACCCATTTTCATTTTTATCCCTGTTGCTACAATTTATCCCTGTTGTCTGCAATTTAAATGAATGAAATATTCTCATTTTATTATTGGAACAGTTAAACTTCAATCAGGTCAGCCATCTGAAGTTTAGCCACCAGTTTTCATTAACGCGGTTTTCGTACGCATACCTGTGGAACCGGATGCTTCAGTTTGGAACCAAAATGTCGGATAAGTTAGTCCCCTTATATAGGGGTCTTACCATTGGCGACTGAAAGAGTTTTTTTTTTTGGCGACTATGAAATGTGATGTTGGTCTCAAAACTGGCGACCTGCTTATTTTCTAAACAAAAATACGAAATAGCGATGCATCGCGCAGATTACCAGAAGAAAATAGACATCAGCATCGTTATTGGCGGCCAGTGTCATCTGGGAGGGAAAATCGACCCATCTGCTTTACAAAGCATCAAAATACATAATTTCTAAACGAAAATACAAAATAGCGATGCATCGCGGAGATTATCAGAAGAAAATAGACATCAGCATCGTTATTGGCGGCCAGTGTCATCTGGGAGGGAAAATCGACCCATCTGCTTTACAAAGCATCAAAATACATAATTTCTAAACGAAAATACAAAATAGCGATGCATCGCGGAGATTATCAGAAGAAAATAGACATCAGCATCGTTATTGGCGGCCAGTGTCATCTGGGAGGGAAAATCGACCCATTTGCTTTGCAAAGCATCAAAATACATAATTTCAATCTAGAAAGTGCAATAAAACTTTGTTGGAAAAATAGTCAAAGAAGACTAAATTTATAATTAATCAGAAAGATAAACAAATTGCTTATGAAGCTTGAAGTACGTATGTGCGTTTAGTTTTTGTTTTATTTGTCTTATTATTTTGATTTTAAAATGAATAACTTTATTTCTCAGAAAAGGTTTGGACATTTTTTTTCTAACCTCTTTTCTTTGATATGTAGTAATTTAGTTAATTATAAATATACAAGTACACAATGTATTACTGCTATATGCAGAATGAAGTGGAGTGGCATTACAGTTTTGGAACATAATTCAAAATGGCCACTAATAATGTCAAATTAGCCACTAATTTTGCTGGATTTACTGGTCACTGGCGACTATCAAATTTTTTTAGTCTCAAGATTTAGTAGTTACGCTAACATCTTTTTAATATTCAGAAGCAAAATGCATTTTCTTAAATCACACAGCTTCAGCTGACTAAGAGAAAATTGTCTAATTTCAAAATCCTCGTTACCTAGTGGCGGTGTCCTCATCGTCGGCAGAGAAGTAGTATGGAGATTCCCCGAGCTTGGACACCTTAAAGGCATGCGGCGCCCCGGCTTCTGGGACCCTGCTGATAGTTTGATTTTGAAGCCCCAGGGCACCTAAAGGCTCATGGTCCTGAAATTAGGGAGAAAAGTCAATTCGATATTGTTTGATATGCAAATTCAAAATTCACACACAGCGGGATTAATGTCTCACTTAGATAGGTAGAGTACCATTAATTTTAGCTCTATGGCTCTGATGTCAAAATAAAACAACCCTTTAGAATTCTCCGCTTGAGCTGTATATCACTTTATACTGCTACATGTTATATTGTCATGCTCAAAAAATTCAATTTAAGAACTTTTTGTCGGAATAGCTATGGTTTGCCTCAGTATGTTTTTTTGAGGAAAATACCCAAACTAATCTTGCTTAAAATTAAATAATACATGAGAGTAGATCAGAAAAACATAAACTTGAAATGCATAAACAAGGTTTTTACCTTTATCTGAGTAAAATGAGACAAATATGAACACATTTTAGCAAACTAGTTTCCATGCTTCAGGAGCAATCAAAGAGCTAGATTGTTATTTGTTCCTTTTTTTTTTCTACTATTTTATTTTACTTTAAAGTCGCCATAATTTTTTAGTTAATAAAAAAAGGGGGGGGGGCAAAATGACCAATGTTTTTGCTTTAATTCCCCATTGGTGACCAGGAAAACTTTCTCAACCTAATCTTTACCTTCTTTCGCTACGTTGGTACACCTTTTTTATTTCAATCCCTCAAATAATCTGACACAGTATCGTAAGCGATCTTCCCGATAAAACTAAAATACGATTATCAAATGAAAAAATGACCAAATAAGCTTTGTGCAAAACAATGATTGAAGTGAAGAACAAGCACAACATAATGAAAAAATACCACAAATATCTATATCAAGGCTACAATGGAGCCTCCTCTTCAGTGCAAAAACTTTAACGCACTACTAGAATTCTATTCACAACAACAATTAACATCAGTTCTATCACAGCTTTCTTGTTGCAAGTAGGGATATGTTGTTATACGTTGATGGAGAGCCTCCATTGTAGCCTTAAAATAGCTATACTCTGTACTTTCTTTGTAATTTTATGCTTTATTTATGTTGGATTTTTACTTTAATTACGCATATCAATCAATTTGTTTTTCTCTCACATGCTAAATGCTAGCTTTTATGTCTACTATGACTTATCTCTACTAATGATAAAGCTGAAGGTTTGTTTGTCTTTTTTTCTTTCTGTTTGTCTGTTACGCGCGTAGCGCCAAAACCGTTTGGTCGATTTTCATGAAATTTGGCACAAAATTAGTTTGTAGCACGAGGCTATGCACTACGAAGCGATTTTTCGAAAATTCTATTTCGTCCTTTTTTTATTCTAATTCTTATCGAAAATTCGATAAAATAGGCAAGAAATATTTCATACACATTTTCAAGTCTTATGTTATTCGAAAGCTTGAAATTTTCTGCTAAAAATGATGTCAGTTTGAAGTTTCTACGAGCATTAGAAGAGCTGTAATAATTGTTTTTAGAATCCCGGAAATTCAAGGCTCACCTTCAGTAAAGCAAGCCAAACGATTCTAAAATGGTTAAGATCAAGAATAAAATTTGTTTGAAAGTAGAGATGAAATGAAATGTTTATCAACGGAAATCAACTTTTCATGTTGATACCATGGTTACGTTTTTATTTCGTTTATTTGTGTCGTTCTTTTTTCCTTAATAATTTAAAAAATGTATTTGTTTTTGTAGCAATCTAAACTCCAAGCCTTGTTAAAAATAAAATTGCTCTGAAACGTTCATTCACAATTCGTTCTGCCCCATACTTCAAGACAGCAATGAACTTGGCCTTACCTTGCTCGTCCTGTACCAGTACAGGACGCCGTCCAGTTTGACGGCGAACCAGCGGCGGCACCACCTGCGCCCCGTCACACTCCGCGCGCTCAGCCGCTGGAGGTAGCCGGAATAGACCGGGGGCGGCGGAGAATCCATCAGCACGGGCGCAAGGATGTGACAGGTGCGACTCACCTCCATCTTCAACACTTCCGTACCTGGAAAAGTGTGGATTAACCTCTTTAATGAAGTCACTGATAGTTACGGTAACTGCACAATTTCAACACTTTTGTACGTGAAAGAGTGTATATTAACCTCTTAATGAAGTCACTTAGTTACGATAACTATACAATTACAATATTTTTTGTGCTTGAAAGAATGTATATTAACCCTTTAATGAAGTCATAGTCACGATAACTACAATTGCACCACTTTTGTAATTGAAAGAGTGTATATTAACCCCATAAAAAGTTACTTACAGAAACGATAACTGTACATTTCCAACAGTTTTGTCCCTGAAAGAGTGTATGTTAACCCCTTAATGAAGTCACTGGCAGTTACGATAACTCTACAATTTCAGCATTTTTGTACGTGAAAAAGGGTACATTAACCCCTTAATGAAGTCACTAACAGTTACGATAACTAAAACTACAACACTTTTTTTTACGTGAAAGAGGGTATATTAACCCCTTTAAGAAATCACCTACAGTTACGGTAACAGTAAAATTCCAATAGTTTTGTAGCTGAAAGAGTGTATATTAACCCCTTCATGAAGTCACTGGGATAAAAATTCAGCCGGATGGCACAAAAGCATATCCCAGCTGTAAAAGCTGTGACACAAAATCAAGTCCTGAACACGTCCTCTCTTGGCCAGCCATCTTGGTCAGAATTAAACAAATCAGCAACTTTGCCTTCCAGGACCTTTATTCGGACTTTTGTATTCGGATAGCTGAGACTGCGGATAGTGCATGGTGCTATTTAACTTTCGAATTTTCTGTCCATGGACACGACAACAACAATAATGAAGTCACTTACAATTACGATAATTTTGCCATTTCAACATTTCTATACAATGTTAAAGCCATATGTTGGACGTGGTATATTTTAGAGTGTAACTTTGTAGCACTAACGGTATCCACGGTGCCCTTAAGGGTGTTACAGCACTGATGATAGATGTGTTCACCCTAAAAGGTATCATATGAAACCAACAGATTTAACAGTGTATCCTGCCCCTGAAAGAGTGTATATTAACTTCCTAATGAAGTCATTTACAGTTACGATTATTACAATATCAATACTTCCATACCCGAAAGAATGTGCATTAATTATCTAATAAAGTCGCTTGCAGTTACAAAAACTGTACAGTTTCAGCACTTTTTTATTAAAAAGAATGTATATAATCTTCATAACTAACCCACTTGCTGTTACAATAACTGTAAAGTTCAACACTTTTTCACGTGAAGGATTGTATATTGATCCCCTAATAAAGTCATTTACACTTACGACCAGCGCAATTCTAACACTGCAATTTTTCTATTCCTGAATCAGTGTATTACACACGCAATAAAATCGTACTCTAATTGCGTAATTTTAAACCTCCGTACCTGCGTGGCTATATAAACTCCTTAATAAAGACACTTACAGTTACGATATCTTAACAATTTTAATATCTTCGTGCTTGAAAAAGTGCACATTAATCCCTTAATAAAGCCATTTACAGTTATGTGATTCTCTCTACAATTCTACAACTCTACAATTTCAATAAATATAATTTCACTTTATTAACGGAATTTTAAGCTTTGGCTTTTCATTTCTATATACTCGAATATACATTATATTTCACAATGTGGAGTACCATGTATCAACTTTCTGAAAAGTTTTCTTGTGTTGAAAAAATAATGATATGTATGTGTTTGCGGGCGTAACCGTAAGGTAAACCCATGGCTTAACCATCTATGCCAAGTAGCCTAAAAACGGGACGCTCATTAGTTACTGCATACAAAAACTTGTAATGGGTATATACTTTTACTACAGCTGCTTTTCACAAATTAAATAGTCCTTTTTCTTGAGAAAACCAGTTAGAGCCACTATTTGGACATCCGAGTTTATTTATTGACAGCTATTTTCAGACAAATCAGTCAAGCAACGATCCAGCATGGGTAGCCACAGAAAATAAGTTTTTTTTTGCGAACTTATTTTTCATAAATTAAACTGTTTTAAAATGATTTGCTTAAAATTGATCACAGATGCCTTTTGTAATGTTACTTTGCAAAAGTCAAGTCAAGTAAGGTCGTATTTTGCGCACATATCTTCAAAATATGCCATAAACAGGACGTTAAATAACTTAATAAATATGGCAACGGCGAGCTATTTTAAGTCTAAAATGAATGTAAACCATTCCAAGTAAGAGTTTTAAGCAGCTAAAAACTGAAAAAAAAAAATTGTTAAAAAAACTTGGGCATAAATGGGTTAAAATTTGGCAAAATACTTTCACCATAGTCACAGCACTTGCGACATGAATGTAAAAATAACTCATGAGTGAGTGTGTGTGTGTGAGAGAGAGAGAAAGAGAAAAAAAAAGAGAGGGAGGAGAGGGTACAAAGATACTTGTAATAAATCTTACCTGTGTGCGCTAAGCGAACAACTTCAGAATGAGTGGCGTCGAGGACATTGAGGCCATTAATAGATACTACTATGTCTCCAACCTCTAAGCCACTTGTTTCTGCAGGAGTTCCTATTTAATTAAAACAAAACAGTGTTTGAACTGATTTATATTCACGGTCGTAACTTTTCCTCAAAGAATAATGATAAGAAAATTTCTGCGAAAGAAGTACTTTTAATAGGCACATTGGTCGTGACACACTTACAAGTTTTCTGGCGGAAGAGCATAATAAAGATTAGGAATTTCACTTACAACACTGAAATCTACAACTCATTCGGGACTATATTAAATGGTGACGTAGGGGAATGTGGGGAAAAGTGAAATAGTTAAGTTTACTTATCTATTTCAAAAGGAACAACTGGAAATTTTGTTCTAAAAAATGTAGTACATAAGGAAGGAATAACGTATTTTGCAATGACACTTTCGTTGAAATATTATTTTTCATCTTTGGCAGTTGTTTTGAATTTAAAAAAAAAAAAAAATATGGAAAATTTTCATCTAAAAAAATCATGGGGCAAAGTGAGAAATAAAATATTTTTTTTAATAACAAATTCTTCAATTTGACGATTAACAGGAATTTTCATCACAGGAATGCGTAAATAAACGAAAAAAAAAATTCTTAACGAAAAATAAACGAACGAGCAACTAAATGAATAAATAAATTAATTAATGTGTGTGAAAAAAAATAAATGAGTGAATAAAATAGAGAATGAACACGAAAATGAGTTAATGAATGTGTAAATAAGTAAATAATTATGTAAATAAATTAATAAATGAAGAAATACGCGCATGATTTAATAAATGAATGAATTAGTATATGAAATGAAATGTTTCATTTTTACACAGCAGTTTAAGTGTCAGTGAAGTCAATTAGAGATGCAAAATAAGAACTGTTTTTTAAAAATCGACAAATTTATAGTTCAGTATGAAATGTTTGGATAATTGATGACATTACCTACAGTTCGTCGTAAAAAAAATGCTTTTCAAAGAGTTAATTTATAGCACGCATTTCGAAAAATCATTTATACTCTTTAAATTTTCATTTTTTCTCAGGGAAAACAAAATATGGAATTCTTTTTTACCTCTTTCAATCGCCGACACGACCACAGGTTTGCTCCCATGTATTCTGAAGCCGAATTCTCCATTGTTCCTTTGAACTACAACACGCTTGTCCACTTCTAAAACATAACACATTTTTAAGGATATTTATGAAAATCGATAAAATTTAACACTAGAAATAAATAAATCTATGGGCGTTTCTCTATAAACTCGTAGTTGGCTGTCCAGACCGATTACTTTAAAAATAATAAGTGTCCATTAATTAAGTGTACTGAAGTAAACATCTCTCTTAATTCAAGTAAAGCATTAATACTTTGTGCCCCAATTGTATTTGGAGCCATAACAATTTAATTTTTTCCCTAGAAATTATCTAAGCCCTAAAACGTAGTCCCCTGGCTGTCCCTATCCTTTAGTCTATCACTTAAAGGTAATATTTCCAAAAAAACTATTAACACTAAAATAGAAAAATGCAACCACGTTTTTTTTACGAAATAAGGTCTAATTACGTATTTTTAGAACAATATTGTCATGTAAGTTCTGTCCGGAGTTTTTTTCAAACAGTCCCCTGCCACAAGTTCAAAGCTGCAATAGAAAAAATCTGTTACTCTTGCAAATGTTTTGGGCATAAAGCTTAATGTAATCAGTGCAAATTTGTCGAAATTGCTGAGAACAGTGTTGAACCGCCACTTTGTTTAGTTTGAGAGCCACATTTGTGATGAAAGTATGTATCTAGGTCGTTGCGAAAACAGTCCTTTGGTAAGTGATTTTATTAATGTTAATTAGTTTAATTACGAGAAATATTATTTTTTATGTCCATGTTTTGTGTCTACATGTATGGGTAGTTTCGTAATAAATTATGTTCCAATAATTTTGCTAATATTACGCAACTAAGTGAAAATACACGGTCCCCTGCCTAGTAATACTAGGCAGAGGACTTACCCCCCTGTCGTGATTTATCAGAAAAACACAAACTTCAACTGCCCTACTTTTCAAAAATGTACTATTATAACGTTTCATTGTTTCTATAAAATAATAAATCTAATTCAATAATAAACCGCAGAATTGCATACTTTAACCATATATATTGTAAAAAAATCCCATACGTTCTTGATGGAGGATCGGGTGGGGGTAGATTTTAATACACTGTCGGAAAAAAAAATCCCAACACCAAGAAAAAATTACTGTAGAGTAATGAAATTTGGGTAATGCAATTGTCTAGTTAACATGTTTAATTGATTAAATCTACAAGATCACTGGCTAATTAAAGCTCAAGAAAATGCTGTGCAAATGTGAAATTATGTTAATTTAACAGAGGGTGTAACCTCCAAAATTTTGAAGGCAAGCCTACAAACGTGCATGCATTATGTCATACAGGTGCCAAATGTCACTTTGTGGTATGGAGTGCCATGCTTGTTACACTTGTTGTGTCAATACTAGGACCGTCATTGCTGACTGGATGATGCTCGAGGTGCCGTCCATTGATATCCCATACGTTAGCAATTGGAGACAGACCTGGTGGTTTTGCAGGTCATGGTAACTGACCTGCAAAACCAGGTCAGCACTCTGTAGAGCACATTGCGTTATAGCAGCGATGTGAAGGCGAGCGTTATCCTGTTAAAAAACTCCTCTTTGAATGCTACTCATGAAGGGCTGAACCACTGGTTAAATTATCAGACTGACGACAAATTTTCAGTCAATGAGTTTGGAATAACCACAAGAGTGCCTCTGCTGTCGTAGGAAATTGCTCCAGAGACCATGATTCCAGGTGTGGGTCCCGTGTGTCTAGGCCGTAGACCGCTTGGATACAGGCGGTCCCCTGGCCTCCTTCTGACCAATATACAGCCACCGCTGGCACTAAGGCAGAATCTGTTTTCATCAAAAATTACAACAGATCTCCACTCCGACCTCCAGTGAGCTCTGTCTTGACACCGCTGCCGTCGGAAACGGCAATGGTTTGCAGTCAATGGAATACCGGCTACAAGCTGCCTGGCTCGGAGCTGTCCTTGAAGTAAACAGTTTCTTATCGCTCCTTGGGTCACGACGGTACCAACTGCAGCTCGAATGTCAGCCGCAGATGCAGTACGATGCGCCGCAGCCGTACGCAAGATTCGGCGATCTTCCTTCTCAGTCGTGCCACGTGGCAGCGCGGGACTCGATCTTTTTGAGGTAGTACCATCCCTTGACCATAGCTTCCAATAATCATGCATGGTGGAAACATTCCCACCCAAGTTTTTCTGCAATATCGCGAAATGAAAATCCACCTTTTCGTAGCCAAATTGTACGACTTCGTTCAAACTCGGTGAGCTGTTGATAATGGCTTCTTCGTCTTCTTAAAGGCAATCCTGGCTAACATGAACGCAATTCGTCAAATTTCACGGGAAAATAATACTCACGATCTTCACAACACGCTTTTAAAACAAGCCTTATTTGCATGTTCTGAGTGGCGCCAGCTGCGCCATACTTATGCGCGGAGCACGAAATTTCAATCGATGCCATCTTTCAGTTGTATAAACACGCATACCTAGTTTCGTTTATCTATCCCAAGTCTTTCTTGGTGTTGGGATTTTTTTTCCGCCAGTGTATGAATTCTGCTGAGAAGCATTTAGAAATAATGTGTTAGCATTAGTGATATTTGTTTTAATGCATCAAGTCAGAAATATCCCCTCGCCCCCAAAAAAAACAAGGGGGCCCCAAAGTTAGACTGAGGTTTCTCCAACTTCAGAAGTTAATCGGTCCCTGAATATAAAGGGTTATTCACATTGCGACCGTTCCGTCCGAACGAAGTGGTTTTTCGGACGTGGCGGACGGAAGGGAAAAATTTCGAGCATTCGCACTAGTTCCGTCCGAAAGTCACGTGACGATATTCCCCCTTTAATTACCAAGATCGCGCACCTGGTAAGAGCCAATGAAGTCACTGCCATAAAATCGGACGGCTGTCGCGGCCGACGACATCCAGCATTCTAGAACGGCGACGGAAGCCGATGATTCGGCGTGCTGTCAAGTCAACGGATTCCGAAAACCAGTTTCGCAGCGAAAAATTCGGTTCGGACGGCCGGAACGATCGTAATGTGAAAAGCGCTTAGGAAGTGCTACTTACCGAAAGTTCGGTTTGCTATCCGCTTGTACATTTCAACACTGGATTTCCGATGAACCATGCGATGGGTTACAGCCTGGTACTGTTTCAGGAACTCATGTTCTGATGATGTGGATTCCACGGAATCCGACCTCGTGATTTGCGGATGAGAGGACACATCAGCTTCCTCTAGGGAGAAAGACAAGATTCTCAGGGCTAATGAGAAGGCAACTTGGGCTGTATGCAGAAATTACAGCCTTGAAGCAACGCCTCTTAAATACTAAATGCCTACTGCTTTCAGGTTTTAAGCACAGAGTAAAATTTCTCCCTCCATTCACCAAGGCCGTAGCCAGGATTTTTTTTCGGGGGGGGGGGTTCGAAGTGAAGAAAGTTTGTTTGAAAAAAAAATAAACAATGCAACTTTTATGACGCAATGGGAGCAAAGGCTGTTTGTACGGAGGGGGGGGGGGGGGCAAGGGGGCACCTGCTCCCCTTCACTTCCGAAAGTAAAGGGGCCCTGCCCTTCACTTTTTAGAGCTAAAAATTAACGGTCGGTTATTTACTGGGTGGATTGATTTATTTCATGAAAATTAAAAACTGAAAATAACACAAAAATGTTTTTTTTTCCTCATCTTATTTCACAAGAAAGGAACTTTGAATTGCAAAGGGGATATCTACAGTAAAATCCATCCTGCATTTCAGACTGTATTAAAGTTTTTGGAGGTCATTTGTTAAAATCCAATAATATAGGCAAATTTTACAGAAAAAAAAAAAAACAACTTTAGGGTGCCGCCCTCACAAACTTCTTTTGATCCCCCAATTTCTTGGTGCACCAGCCACCTATGATTGGGAGTATGTTGGACTAACAGGAAGGAGAGCGAAGTTGAGGTAATGAACAAGATGTTAATCAATAGGCTTTTGGGAAGAAGGAAAGGAGTCTTTCTCCTCTCCTGCATTATTTTTCAAATAAATTTATCAGAATTTATGACGACATCATGTTTGAAAAATTGAAGAAAATATAATTAAAGAAACTCTGCGACTTGGTGACCTTTTCTGCGACTTGGTGACGTGGGATCCGTGGGACCGAAGGAAGGAACATAAAGGAGTGCGACGATAAATTGCTATGTGCTATAGGGGTCGGGAAATATAGTACAAAACACTTCGCACCCACAAAACAAAGAATGCATTTTCGTTAACTCATCACCTCTCCATTGATAATAATAATAACTGATTTAAACATCTGTATATGTTTTTACTGTGATCAATGTGTTAAGAGATAGAAGTTTTTAAAAAATCTTATACTTTTTGCTAATTTGTTCGCAGTAAGCCCAAAAGGGGACCACACTTGTTCTGTGGCGTAAAGGAGAGGATCTTCTGTCTCTTTCCATGATAAATAAATCTCAACGACAAGTGCCATAAATTTTGTTATCCCGTTAAAGATTATAGACCAGCAGGAGAGACGGAATAATTTTAGTTTTAAGTTGAAAAGATAGAAAAAAACTCCTTTGGCGAAATAGTGCGCAGAACTATGGGTCATTCCATGTCAAGTGTCCCAAACTTCGAGAAAATCCCCACTCGACCCCCTCCGATTTTAATGAAATTTTTTTTGGATGTACATATAAAACTTGCATGAAACCATACCAAATTATAGCTATATAAGCCATATGGTTTAGACAATAAAAATTATTTTAGAAAGGCCTCTTTTTCGTGTCTTAAAAAAAATCACCAAATCGTCAAGTTTGTGCTTTTATTGCTCGCGATCTAAGACGATTATCAGGCTCAAATTTGGTGATTCTGATCACTGTTTATGGTAGAATAGCCTACTTGTGTAACAGAAGCTCCACGCACTGTAGATTTTTTGCAGTTTTCCGCCAAACTTGGTAAAAAATCGTATTTTGGCAAATTTGACCACACGTTATCAGCTTGTATCTGCTGAGAGAATGACTTTCTGAAGCTAATTCTTTCCTCGTTTGTAACATGATAGTTCGTCCGAAAGGTGTGCAAGAGGCATCTCGATAGCTCAAATAATTGCTGAATTATGCGAGTTGAAATTCCAGTCAAATTTCTTTTTTCTCAATTTGTCTCAATTTCAAAGGGCAATATCTCAAAAGGGTCATCTTGAATTTCAATTTTCTTTACATCATTGGAAAGAACACACTTTTCTTAACTAAAAAACGTTATTTTTATTTTTGAGACAAACCAGTTTCAAGGGGATATTGCAGATCAAAAATGTGTACGTCATTCAACGTGAAATCAAAGAAAAAAAGACATTGACCTCAAAAGTTGATGTCAATTTGTTCTATTAAAATTTACAGGAGCTATTGTTTTTATGTTCTGATAAAAAAAACCTTTTTTAGATATTTTCGAACTTTAGTTTTTGTGTGCGCATCCGTAAAAACTCAAGAAATGGCAAAAAATAAAGTTTCGTTTTTAACAAAAATAATTATATTCTTATCGCTGCTATAAGAGCTTGAGTCTTTTCCTATGTGTTATTTTTAAGCTCTTGAAACAGAATTTCGGATGATATGTCACTTGGCAAGGTGTCATTAATATTTTAAATTCATAAAAAGCATTGTTTACTTTTTCAAAAAATAAATAAATAAATAAATTACATAAAAATAATTAATAAATGAGATAAATAATAAATAAAACAGTTAATATGGTGTGTACGTGATAAAAAATATGTATAATAGGACTGCAGAGCTATTTTTCTAAAAAGCGATAACGAAAGTTTTCGATAGAGTTGAATATTGCAATTATTTCCACCGTGTAAATAAATGATAACAATAGTAATTGAACATATGATAAGTAGTAATTGAAAATCCATTCTTTATACTGCCGAGGATGTGTCTTTCAGCCTGTGATTGCAATTTGCCCATAAACAAAAATGATGAAAAATGGGAAAATGCTTTTTATGACCTTGAAACATTAATGACCTATAACCTTGCCAAGTGACATATCATCCGAAATTCTGTTTCAAGAGCTTAAAAATAACACATAGAGAGACTCAAGCTCTTATAGCAGCGATAAGAAGATAATTATTTTTGTTAAAAAACAAAACTTTTTTTTTTTTTTTTTGCTTTTTCTTGAGTTTTTATAAATGCGCACTCAAACACTTAAGTTCAAAAATATCCAAAAAAGGGTTTTTTCATCAGAACATAAGTACAATAGCTCCTGCAAATAATATTAGAACAAATTGACATCAACTTTTGAGGTCTATGTCTTTTTTTCTTTGATTTCACGTTGAATGACGTACACATTTTTGATCTGCCATATCCCCTTGAAACTGGTTTGTCTCAAAAATAAAAATAACGTTTTTTAGTTAAGAAAAGTGTGTTCTTTCCAATGATGTAAAGAAATTTGAAATTTAAGATGACCCTTGCGAGATATTGCCCTTTGAAATTGATACAAAATTGAGAAAAAAGAAATTTGACTGGAATTTCAACTCGCATAATTCAGCAATTATTTGAGCTATCGAGATGCTACTAGCACACCTTTCGGACGAACTATTAGGCTACAAACGATGAAAGAATTAACTTCAGAAAGTCATTCTCTCAGCAGATACAAGCTGATAAGGTATGGTCAAAATTTGCCAAAATACGATTTTTTACCAACTTTGGCAGCAAATTGCAAAAAATCTACAGTGCATGGAGCTTCTGTTACACAAGTAGGCTATTCTACCCTAAACAGTGATCAGAATCACCCAATTTGAGTCTGATAATCGTCTTAGGTCGCGAGCAATAAAAGCACAAACTTGACGATTTGGACAGTTCTTTCAAGACACGAAAAGAGGCCTTTCTAAAATAATTTTTTCTGGCTGAACCATAAGGCTTATGGAGCTATAATTTGGTATGGTTTCATGCTAGTCTTATACATACATCCAAAAAAAAATTCATCAAAATCGGAGGGGGTCGAGTGGGGACGCCTCGTACACTTGACATGCAATGACCTCTATTCAAGTTTATTCAAAGGATTTTTTTATTTTTATTATTCTAATTTTTCTTTATATCATCAAAAACCTCAGACCCGTCACAACTTCGGGGGGGGGGGGGGCATCAAACCTCCGACCATCAAACCTTGAAATTTTCTTTTTTTTTTCTTGTTTTTTAGTTGAATACTTTTTAAAAAACTTTTGAGGTTTGAAAATTGGGGGGGGGGGGTTCTGACCCCCTGACCCCCCCCGCTGGCTACGGCCTTGCCATTCACGAAGCACTGCTACCTATCGGAGTTTTTCGAAACTGAGAAATTAACGATTGATAGATTTCTAAATTTAAATTTAAGAAGTAACCAATCAAGAATTTAATTCGAATAGTGTTTGGATTTATTACTGTAACAATGGCATCATCGAATTGCCGCAAGGTGGTGCTCAAAGTGGAACAACTGTCCCCTGTATTGAGGCAAATGTAGTAGGCATTTAGTATTTAGGAGGCGTTGGTTAAATAAATGCCTCCTAAATACTAAATGATTACTGCTTACTGGTTTTTAGAACAGAGCAAAATTTCCCCCTTGTTTCACAAAGCACTGCCATCTATTGCAGTTCTTCGAGGCAGGAGAAACGAACGATTAGTTGATTTCTAAATTTAAATTTAAAAATTAGCCAATCAAAAAATTAAATTTGAATATTGTTTGAATTTCTCACCATAACAACGGCACCTCGGATTTCCGCAAGGTGGCTCTCAAAGTGGAGCCAATGTCTCCCGTAACGAAGCAAATGTAGTAGGCATTTAGTATTTAGGAGGCGTTGCTCGAAGCTAGAGCTAAGGCAGAACTACAAGCAATATATCAACAGTCCGGGCACGGCATCCAACGACTACAGTTTCGTCCTCGTTGTGGACTCATTGGTCTGAAATAGTCAACAACTGAACTGGAGGCAGATGTCCTCTCACTGAAACTGAGATTCCCTTCAAATTGGGCAAAAAAAATTAATTTACCACACTATACCACACTGCAACGTTTCTTGACAGAAACATCGTGACGTCAGCGTGACGTTTGCGAGACGCTAGCCTATGAAAAACTAGCTAGATAAAACGCCACAGTCTACTTGGCGAATTAGAGGAGATCGCTAACTGCTTGTGAGCTCTTATTGGCTTCTCCCGTAGTGACGTTGAGTGTCAAGTTAAGTTGCTTTGTAGTATAGCAAGAGTTCGTAAACACTGCCAAAAATGAAAGAAGTACAAAATGTTGTAATGGAGAAGGTCAAAATAGTTATTTTTGTACTTGGGGGCAAAGGCAGTAAAAAATACGAGGTAAAGTTAAAAAGTTCTTGACATTGGAAAAGGCATAAGAGTCTTTCGTTCAGCAGCAGTTTCATTACAATTAAGATGATAAATATATTAACAGGCCCGTCATTTAGGGGAGTCAAGGGGGAGGGTCAATTGGTCCCCCTGATTTCGAGAAATCAATGTATTTACAAATAAGTAGGCGTGCTTTTCGCTGCTTTCTGATGAAATTGCATTGTGTTTGCTCTCTTTGCCACCCCTCCCCCCGGAAAAACTTGGAATGGCGGGCCTGTTTATCCATTTGATTCTCATTTGCGTCTGATTGGCCCCAATTTGTTCTTGTCGAAGCCAAACACGTGATTAATGAAGCCAAATGGCGCAATTCTTTGTTTACATCTAGTCTATCTTTTCCGTGAAATAAGTTGAGTGAGTTCTAGAAGAACGTTGCACAATTGCTTTGTTTTAGTGTAATGTTTAATGTATGTGCACATGTAATGTTCCATTGCAAACTAAAAATTGTCCAAATGCAGTCATAATTTCACAACAGAAGCAAAACTAAAAATATATTAAGGAAAAATTTGCGATAGAAAGAATTAAAAAAAAAAAAAAAGAACAGCAAAAAATCACGATTAATAAGTCATGAACTTTTAAAAGCTATGAAAAACTACATTCAGATAAATAATTAACACTATGATTAATTAATATTAATAATACGATCAAAAAACGAATAAAACTTTTCTTTTAAAAAGCGGTCGATAAAGATTTAGCCTTGAATTCATTGAAAATATGTCGTCAATAATTAAGCTTCTCTGAAGGAACTGTTATAATCTTTCTTAAACTAAGGAGATTAAAGTTGAGGAGAAAATGTCGCATAGCTTCTTTAGTTTTCTTGCTAATATTTTAACCAGAATTGATTCATTGCAAAAGTGAAAGAAGAAAAACTTTTTTTTTTGTCTTGCGGAATTTATCAATTTACGTTCGTTCTTTGGAACGTTTTCTTTGTTATAAATCACCGAGAGTTTGTGCTTTTTAAGTTACTGTAGTTATGTCGTGTATTTTCAGTTTATGGCTTTTCTTGATTTAGTATTACCATAAAATAAAGTTAAGGAGCAAAAAATATTATTTGTGTGATAAAATAAAGTATTATCTTATTATCGTTATGAAAACTTTGGCTTTGAGAAGTAGTAGTACTTGAAAAGAATGACGTCATAAATGTTTAGGATGCAGCAACTAATTAGCAGTACAGTGAACTCTCACTTATACGCCGCCTCATTTATGCGCCTTTTTCACTTATACGACGATTTTGAATGGTCCCAGCACATTTCATTGCAAAATAATGATAGTATCGTTCGTTTATGCGTCGCTCTAAAGATAAATATTTCACTTATGTGCCAATTTTTTCCTAAAATGTATGAAAATTTATTTATTTTCTTTAAAAAATAGGCATTTTTCTTTACTTTCCTCTTTAATATTTCGCTTTATTGCTTACGGAAGGCATTTTTTCCGCATGAATTATAGAGTTCGGAAAGGGACAATGATCTATTATGCATCGTTTTAAAGGGAACAGTTTGTAATTAGGTATGCTACAACTTTTTTTTTCTCTTAATCATTATAGTTACGTTACAGTAATTGCCAAACTGTAGTAATATGTCCCTTTTCTATAGAAATATTCTTATTCACTCTCTCATTAGAACCTATGTTGAGTAAAGTTTAAAAACACCTTTGTGCTATTGATGTAGAGAAAAATACAGCGTTAAAGAGGCACGAATAAGCAGGGATAAGGTTTGTTCACTTATACGTCTCTCTCACTTATGCGCCTTTTTTGTTGGTCCCTAGGGCAGGCGCACAAGTGAGAGTTCACTGTAATTGGTAAACGGGCAGAAACCACGAAAAAAAATCTACAAGGGAAAAAAAGAAAACGAAAAAAAGAAAGAAGAAATTCATTTTCGGCATTCTTTTCAAGTGAGAAGTAGTAGTACTTGAAAAGAGTGACGCCATAAATATTTAGGATGCAGCGATTAGTTGGCAGTAATTGGTGAACGGTCAGAAATTGAGGAAAAAAAAAAGAAAACCAGGAAAAAATCTACAAGGAAAAAAAAAGAAAACGAAAAAAGAAAGCAAAAGAAATAAAAATGAATTTTGACCCCTGGAACTTAAATTATGCTTTTAGCAATGACAAATTGCGGTAAATGTGTGGCTTAGGTCCGATAGCACATCACCGAATTTTGCTCGTTAGACTTAATTTACTTTTTGGCTCAGTGAATAAGTAATGGGAGATTCCGCAACTAAAATTTATGGTTCAAACCCCACTGGAGATATACATCCGCACGCCATACATTAGTTTCCAAGCAATTGAACCCATTTATGCCCAAGTTTTTTTTTAACAATTTCTTTCAATTTTTATCTGCTTAAAACTCTTACTTGGAATGGTTTACATACATTTTAGGCTTAAAATAGTTCGCTGTTGCCATATTTATTAGGTTATTCAACGTCCTGTTTATGGGACATTTTGCAGATATGTGAGCAAAATACAACCTTACTTGACTTGACTTTTAAAAAGTAAGATTACAGAAGGCATCTGTGATCAATTTTAAGCAAATCATTTTAAAATAGTTTAATTTTATGAAAAATAAGTTCGCAAAAAAAAAAAAAAAAACCTTACGTTCTGTGGCTACCCGTGCTGGATCGTTGCTTGACTGATTTGTCTAAAAATAGCTGTGAATAAATAAACTCTGATGTCCAAATAGTGGCTATAACTGGTTTTCTCAAGAAGAAGGACTATTTAACTTGTGAAAAACAGCTTTAGTAAAATGATATACCTATTACAGGTTTTTGTATGCAGTAACTAACAAGTGTCCCACTTTTAGGCTACTGGGCATAAATGGGTTAACTGATGGCGCCCGCACCGCGCCGCAGAGGCCGGTAAGCAAGTCCCGGGAGGTGAAGCCTCAGTACGCAAGACGTGGGCAGATTGCCAATTAAAAAAATATCTGACTTAAGAGCAAAATAATTCAACTATGTAAACAGTTTTTCTCCATCATCCAAACTAAAATGGCATAACATGATTCATACCATTATTTAAAGGGCCGATCATACCGATTTGATTCTCGTAAAATAATTAATGAAGAAAAAAAGCAGTTTTGCTTACCATGTGGTTCTGTTGGGCGTTTCCAGACTGCTAGCTCATCGCTGTCCGATACATAAATCCAGGATGAAGTTCTGTAACTTTCGGAGTGCACACCTAACAAGACAGAAATGAAAGAAGATATTAGCCAACTAGAATTCGCCCCCGCAAAACATCAGTTTACTATTGCGAGCTAGAGAGAGCACTAGCTTTTTCTAGCCCCTAAATACAAAAGATTCTATATAATTCAAGAATCACTTCCCCCATTCAAGAATTTTCGTTGAGGACCATATTTATTTTGCAAATGATACAAGGGGGTTGTCTATTCATTTTGAAGGACTATTTACGTTAAATGTTGCCAAAATTCGCCAAGCTTTTCTACAGCAAAATATTTCTCACCAAAAATTATACAAAGCCGGAAAGTCAACTTACAGGTAAAGTCACAACAGAAATACGATCATTTTAAGCAAAAATGAATGGAATTTACACTAAATTAAATAAATTAAGAATAAAAGAACATAAAAATAACTACTACAGTACACTCTCGATTATCCGAGGAATTGAGTGGCACCAGTATCGCGGATAACGAAAATCGTGGGTAATCCAAAAAAAGCATAAAATAAGAGGTAAAGAAGATAAAAAATGTCTTTTGCTTCAAAATAACTACATTATACTTAAAACATATGTACAAACAGTGACGATCGGTACAGCATAAAAAATATTATTTGTACTTGAGATTCTCAAGCATAAAAAATCTATAAAGTTAACTAAGTTTCTACAAGAATAAAGTCAACTAATTTTTTTCCCCGAGACCCTCGCGGACAATTGAGAGTTTACTATATTTAAAAAAATTGAAACAATATGAAGGCAAATACCAGCATCTTCGTCTTCCTCAGGATACAAGTCCACCTCCTGCTCAGCCCCGGGTCCCCCGCTGTCGGTCGACCACGAGCGCGGCATGTGGCAGTGTCCTCCGTAGGGAGCCCCGTACCGCCCGTACCCGTCTCCGTACCCCCTGTGCCTCCACATGGGCGGCTGGTGGTGCGAGTCCCAGAAGGAGCGGGAGTACCACGCGGCCGGGGCGGAGAAGGGCGGGTCCGCGACCTTCTCCCCGCAGTGCGAGCAGAGGGGCGCCGGGCCGCCCCGGTACCGAGGACCCGCCTCGTCCTCGCTGAGCTTGTCCTCGGGGCTTCGGCTTTTGGATCGCGCAGAGCGCTCAGCTCTTGCGAACTGGAAAAGAGATACGGTGTGAGTTTAAGGATACAAGGGCACAAAAAATGTTTTTTTTTTTTTTTTTTTTTTTTTCAATAGTTGATCTATCTGTTTAAAACTGAAAATTTATAAATTTATATGAATGAAAATTTATATGAATTTTTCAGCTGAAAAATTCATATAAATTTTCGTTTTCAGCCATCTTTTACAAACTACCTCATTAAACATTACATGTAATGCATAAATTTATGCAATTATGCCTAATGATTGAAATTTAGTGGAAATTTAAAGCTTGAAAAAAAATTGAGACGCCTGGAGCAATTTGAAATTTTGTTAAAAAAATTTCAATTTTAAATTAAAAAAAGAGTTTTCATTGTTTTTGCACCAATTTTTTATGTACTTTTAGATGTAGTAAATGGATGGTGTTATGCAAAAAGGAGTTAACCCACAAAACATAAAAAAATGAGTTATCCAACTGTGATGGTAAAATATGTTGCTTTCTACATTAAGCAAAAATATTTAAGCCCTATCAGAATTTCATGGTAACGTATCATTGGTATATTGATATAGAGCTCCATGCTTTTTGCCAGAGTTTGTTGACTTTAAAGCCCGCTATCTCAAAATCAGGTTTTTGTGGGTTAACTCCTTTTTGCATAACACCATCCAAATATGCAAGCACACAAAGTTTTATACATATAGATCAATGATTGAAAAAAAAAATGTGTCCACTGTAGCTTTAAAAACGAGCAGTAAAGTTTCAACATACCATTATAGAATGTGGTCGAACTTGAGGTACTATTTCAAAATGATAATAATAATACGAAGAAGAACATTTATAGTTAATGGGATAGCTGTTTAACCTTATTTGGTTTTCCATACAACTTGCGAGAGTGGAAGGAGATATATCTCGGACCAACAGCGACTCTCACATAAACCATCTGAACTGGTTCATCAGGTTTACATTTTAAACAGCGGCAAGTGGGACACTGAGATTTTCTTGGTATCGAATCCTCTCTCCCAATGGTAACCCTAACTAGCTATCTAATCCAGACTAGCTGCAAATCCAAGGGGGGAGGGGGTAATGGGGGTGCCCCTTAAGGTACCAAAAGTAGGCTAATGCAGCGTTTTGGGAACTTCTTCCCACACCCAGTTTTGGGGCCAAAAATGACTCATGACCCTCCTCTTTCCAAAATGAGCCCCTCCTTAATCAGAAGCTAGATCCACCCTTGTTCCAGACTTGGGAAGAATCTACACTTCTCGTGCTTTGTGGTAAGCATAACGCACATTGCTAAAAAGTAAGGAGTTGTTACATAATATAGTCAACTTACTAGGACATATGTGGCCTTAATCCTCATGATTAATTCCACTAGAAGTTTTGAAATCAAAAAGCTACGCCAGAAATCTCTGAGCAGTATAGAAACGTTAGCAAGTTAAAACTAAACATGTTATAGTTGACCTGTAAGTGTGTAGGTAATTGAAAAATTTGTTATTTCAAGTAGAATAAAATGTTTCAGATCAAATCGTGGGTTACACATTTAGAGGGAGGTATTTTATAATTACATTGGAACATTTGCCAATTATAAGTAAGAAAAAATATTGCACAGTGTTTGTTAAATCCTTTGCATAATTAGGCCAAGAGGGCGCATCGGCCGTATGCGTAGAAAGAAGCGCATACGTGCCTTAAAGCTATAAAAACTGTTGATTATTTTAACTTGTTCAGTTTCTGTTCTACTTCAGTTGTCAGTTCCGTTAGTTTTTGTTATGTTTCATTTTATGTTGAATTACTTTCTGTTGGTTTAGACATGATAATAAACCGAAGTTGTTTTTACTTGGATGTATTATTTACAAACTTTACAGTCCACTAGTTTTATAAGGAGCATCGTACATTTTGGTCCGTGCGACCTGGAATTAAGCGAATTGTGTTAGAAGTTGAGAAAGATCAACTTAGTCGTACAAAAACTGCAATGACGGAACTTGCTGCAACGGTAGCTGTTGCTGACTTGGTAATTCTTAACAGGAAAAGAGGGGCCATTCAAGGCCAAGTGACCCGAATTCAGAAGTTTATAAATTCGGAAACTCCGCTCGATTCAAAAATGTTAGAGCTGAAATTATCTTCCTTGAAAACATTGAAGGAAAAATTGGATTCCTTGAGAACTGAATGTTTCAGTGTTCTTCAAAGTGACAAAGACGTAGAAGATTTCGAAAGAACCTTAACAGAAATCGAGGACTTTGCAGAAGAAATTGAAGTAAGTATCTTCAACTTGTTACAGATTCAAAACGTTTCAGACAGTAGTACTGAAGATGTTAGTCGTGAATCGATTGCAAATGCTAAAATTAAGCTACCAAGTATATCATTACCACATTTTTCGGGTAAATATACCGAGTGGTTAACCTTTAAGGCGCAGTTTATTACTTTAATTGATAGTAATAAACAATTATCAGATTCACAAAAATTGTTTTATTTGCAATCGTCTTTGACAGGAACTGCAAGACAATTGCAAAATATTGATGATTCGTATTCTTCTTTGTTTGAAGCATTGAAAAGCAGATATGAAAATAAAAGGTTGATTGTTCAAAGTCATATATCTGATATATTGAATGCGAACAAATTAAAATGTGAAAATCCGAAGGATTTGCGTTTCTTAACGGATAATTTGCTTAACAATTTGAGAGCTTTAAAACAGCTAGATTTGAACATGAATGCTTTATCAGAAGCAATTTTAATGAACATTATGCTACAACGGCTTGATGAAGAATCAAGAAAGGTATTTGAAATGTCTTTGGATTGCAATGACCTCCCAAGTTGGGAAAAATTCATAGAATTTTTGTTAAAACGCATTCAAGCGCTCGAAAATGTTCAACGTAGTGTTCCCGTTGCAAAATCTAAACAAGAATGTTTACCTAAACAGAAAAGTTTCGTGTTACAAAATAATAATGTTATTTGCCCAGTGTGTAATGAGAATCATTTGACCTATAGGTGTAAGAAATTTGTAGATTTGCCCGCGCAAGATAGATTAAATTTAGTACGTAAACTGCAATTGTGCTTTAATTGTTTGAGTAAACATAAGCGGTCAAATTGCCCAAGATTAGATTATAAATGCAAAACTTGCTCAAAATCGCATCATTCGATGCTTCATGGAGCTAATTTTGAAAAGGTATTTGATAAAAGTATGTATCCTAAATTACCGGTGAATGATTCCCGTCATAACGTAAATACGCGTTCAGCGCAAATTAATTCAGTAAATACCTTAGGTTCCGAGGAACATGTTACAAATGAAGAAAGTAAAATCGGTGCGTTTGGAAATAGTAGTCGAGAATCACAAAACTGTTTAACACAATGGGGGAACCAGTCAAATGTTTTGTTATCAACTGCAATCATTTATATGAAAGGAACGGATGATTCATTTTTGCCCTTTTTGACAATTTTAGACACAGGCTCTGAAATTTGTGCCTGCACACAGGAAGCTGCTGACTTGCTAAAGTTAAAGGGTCATGCGGTTAATTTGTTAATTTCGGGCTTGAACGGAGTTGGGTTAAGGATAAAAAGGGAAATAAACGTAATTATTTCAAATAAAAGTAAAAACTTTCAGAAACATGTTAAAATGCTAGTAATACCCAAAATTACAGACTTGACCCCTTCTAAATTACTCGATATTTCCAATCTTCAACTTCCACAGAATTTAACGTACGCTAATCCTAACTTTTTTAAACCACAGCGTGCTCAGGTTTTATTAGGTGGAAATATATTTTATGAGTTATTGAGAACGGGACAAATAAAAGTAAGGGACAGTTCGGTAATTTTGCAAAATTCAGTTTTTGGTTGGATTGCTACGGGAACACTTGACAATGAAGAAAACTATAACAATTTAAAATACTATGTGATAGAAGATAAAACTGAAGAAGCCTTGAAAAGATTTTGGACTCTTGAATCTTTTGGCATTAAAGACGATTTAAAACGTTCAGATGAAGACGCCGCTTTAGAGGTCTTTAATAAAACGGTACGCTATAACCACGAGCGGTATGAAGTTAGTTTTCCTTGGAAGAAAAATTGGAGAGAGTTTAACGATAATTTTCAGGTAGCAGAAAAGCGGTTTCAAGGCCTAATCAAAAGAATGAAACGTGATAAGACTTTGTATACTCAGTATAGTGAAATTTTGAATGAATATTTAGCGAAGGGAATTATTGAAGAAGTTCAAAACCCTGCAAGGGCAATTGATAGACCTGTTTTTTATCTTCCACATCATGCGGTGTTCAAGCAAAAAAGTGTTTATACTAAATGTAGAATAGTTTTTGACGCAAGTTCAAACGATGTAGGTCAATTGTCGCTAAATGACTGTCTTTGGTCTGGTGTAAATTTAAATCCAAATGTCTTTCAACTCTTAAATTTCTTTAGAATAAACAAAATTGCTATTTTATCAGACATAGAACGTGCTTTTTTGCAAATAGCGCTAAATGAAAACGATAAAGATGTTGTTAGATTCCTTTTTGTGAAGCAAGATCCTACCAAGAATGACAATGTCGAAACAGTGGTCTACCGTTTTTTACGTCTGACATTCGGCATAAATGTGAGTTCCTTTTTGTTGTCCGCCACTATTAAGGAACACATCAAGAAATTTAAAGAAGGTTATCCTGTAACTACCGAAATACTGAATACGTGCTTTTATGTTGATGACCTTGTCACTGGTGCTGACAATGTAAGTGATGCTTTAAATATCTCTACAGAAGCGAATAACATAATGAAGAAGGCAAGCATGAATCTACGGAAATGGGTTTCAAACGATGAAGTGTTAATGAAAACGTGGGAAGAACGAGGATTTGATATTTTACCGCGTGAATTATCAGATAACTGTAACGAGCCATGTAAGGTTCTCGGACTGCCATGGAATATTAAAACGGATACTTTCTCACTAGATATAAAAGAATTGCTCACATTTATCAAAACCGCAAGAAATACGAAACGATTTGTACTGCAAGTAGCTGGAAGAATATTCGATCCTCTAGGATTTGTGACACCATATACCATCAGACTTAAGTGCTTATTCCAAGAATTATGGATTCGAAAACTTTCTTGGGACGCTGAGCTACCAGATGACCTTTTAGAATTTTGGAATCGATGGTGCGCAGAACTTCCTACATTGGAAAATCTCAAAGTTAGAAGAAATGTTCTTGATGGCTCGGAATATTCAAGTTGTGAATTCGAACTACACACCTTTTCCGACGCCAGTCCCAAAGCTTACGGTGCCGTCGTATATATACTGATAAGATCACAGGAAAGGGTAATCGTGAACTTTCTTACATCTAAGAGTCGTGTAGCTCCGCTAAAGAAAATTACTCTTCCAAGAATGGAACTTCTAGGAACTTTACTTGCTGCCAGACTAGCCAGTGAAGTCATGGAAGTATTAAAGCGGAAATTTTCTCCAACAGCTTATTTTTGGTCAGACTCGCAAATCGCTCTATACTGTATAAAGGGTTCAGCGAGAAAATGGAAATCCTTTGTTTCCAACCGTGTGAAAGAAATTAAGGAATTGACGGACCCCGACAGATGGTTCTATTGTGCAAGTCGTGACAACCCATGTGATGCCTTGACGAGAGGTATCAGTGTTGATCAACTTTTAGGAAATAAAAGTTGGTGGTATGGTCCTACATTCTTAAAATCTGTGAACATTTCGTCCATTGATCAGAATCTAGTGATGCCCGAGGACAGATCAGTTCATAAGGAACTAAAAAAGGATTCACAATGTGAGCCAATTAATGAACAATGCGTCAACTTAATTGCAGCAAGGGAAAATTCTCTTTTCAATCGTATACTTGAAAAATCAAATGAATATGTAAAACTTATTCGTATTGTGAGTTTTCTTTACAGGTTTGCTTATAATTGTAAAAATCCAAATTCCAAGAAATTAGGGCCTTTAACTATTGATGAATGTGCTAACGCAGAAATTTGGTTAATACGTTCTCTCCAGGAAGGTGAGTTTTCTGATGAGCTAAAAAGATTAGCAAGTGGTAAGCAAGTGTACAAAAAGAGTAAGGTTTCCTGTTTGAATGTGTTTTTGGATAAAAACAAAATAATGAGGGTAGGGGGGAGACTATCTCATGCAAATTTATCTTATGCAACCAAATATCCAATGGTTTTACCTGCAAAACATCATTTAACGAGTATAATTTTGAGAAACTTTCATCTTAGATATTTACATGTAGGTCCCCAAGCTCTTTTATGTCAAGTTCGACAGAAATTTTGGCCGTTAAATGGCAGAAGTAATTGTAGGAAAATTGTTCGTAATTGCGTAATCTGTTTTAAAAACAGACCAGTTACTGTTAATCAAATCATGGCCGAATTACCTAAGGATCGGGTTAATCCCAGTTATCCGTTTAGCGTAACTGGGTGCGATTTCTGTGGACCATTCTTTATTAAATTTAAAAATCAAAGGAAAGGTAT
This sequence comes from Uloborus plumipes, assembly GCA_038373865.1. NCBI lineage: Eukaryota > Metazoa > Arthropoda > Arachnida > Araneae > Uloboridae > Uloborus > Uloborus plumipes. The sequence goes on from JAXGGA010002510.1 coordinate 90,247, forward strand.
ACTAAATAAAGTGTATGTTGTTATTTATGTTTGTCTCAGTACTAAAGCAATACACTTGGACTTCGTAACTGATATGACTACGCAGGCCTTTATAGCAAGTTTGAAACGGTTTTTTGGCAGACGGGGAAAATGCTCAAAAATCATAACTGATAACGCTAAAACGTTCGTTGGGGCCAATAGTGAAATCAAGAGATTACAAAAAATGGTTAGAATCCCTGATGAAAATTTATCAAATTATTTATTAACGGAAAGTATTGAATGGAATTTCATTCCTCCAAAATCACCCAATTTTGGTGGCATTTGGGAAGCGGGAGTAAAATCGTTCAAATTCCATTTAAAAAGAGTGATAGGCAATCAAAATTTAACGTTAGAGGAATTTATTACAATTTTGTCTGAAATAGAAGGTGTTTTGAATTCCAGGCCTCTCACACCCTTGTCCTCCGACATGGACAATTTTGAAGTATTAACACCAGGGCATTTCCTGATTGGCAGACCTATCACGACCCTAATTGAACCACAATTAATTGAAGTTAATGAAAATACCCTTTCTAAGTGGCAAAAAATTACTAAATTTAGTCAACGAATTTGGAAATTGTGGAAAAGGGATTATTTGAGTCATTTACAGGAGAGAAATAAATGGAAATTTAGCAAAAATGATGTTAAAGTAGGGACTCTTGTACTCATTCGAGAAGAAAATTTGCCATCAACAAAATGGAGTGTAGGTAGAATTATTGAGACTAACCTCAGTCGTGATAATCGAGTAAGGGTAGTAAAATTATGTTTGCCAAGTGGAAATACACTAACAAGAAATGTTAGGGATATTTGCATTCTTCCAGTGGAAGAAAATATTTAGATTAATAAGTATAGTTTTGCAACCAAGAATTGTTTGCTATTTTTATTGTTCAGCAAGAGTTGTTTGATTGTTCTTATATGATTATTTGTATTTGTTTTGTAATATTGTATTGAAATTGTAATTTCAATGGCGGGGAATGTTAAATCCTTTGCATAATTAGGCCAAGAGGGCGCATCGGCCGTATGCGTAGAAAGAAGCGCATACGTGCCTTAAAGCTATAAAAACTGTTGATTCTTTTAACTTGATCAGTTCTAGTTCAGTTGTCAGTTCCGTTAGTTTTTGTTATGTTTCATTTATGTTGAATTACTTTCTGTTGGTTTAGACATGATAATAAACCGAAGTTGTTTTTACTTGGATGTATTATTTACAAACTTTACAGTCCACTAGTTTTATAAGGAGCATCGTACAGTGTTCATAATGCTTTGGAATATGCTTTTATTATGCTTCAAGAGAAGTAATGCAATCAAGTTCCAAAAATGTATCGAAATTATTCTTACTCAGAGAGTTAAAACATGAAATGTACCTTTCTTGTGCGGTAAGGTAGTTCAAACTAGCCATTGGGGGACGGACTATACACTTATCCTTGTAATTTCCATCCATAAGTTGGATGTGTTTCAACATAAAGTAGATACCTAGTAAATAAACAGTCCAGGATCGCAATTTCAGTTCCCAATATGAAATAGATTTCTTCGCGTAAAAGTGCCAGACCGAAGAATTTCAATGGAGTTTGAATATTATTTATTGCTATTTTTTTTTTTTTTTGGTGTATGCTCGGATTAGTATGATTAAACCAGTACTTGCTGTTGATCGTCAATGAATTGTCACGTCAATGGGATTCTAAAGGCCTGTCGCGCGACAAAGTATCAGGACGTCACTGATTTTTTCGAGCAGTTCTACCAAATATTTACTAGCGCTGATAGAATATAGTGCTGCTTTTGTTTACCTCCGACATGGGCAATGTTTAAATTTTTTTCGGGTAATAGGAAAGGATAACTCCCGCGGATTTCAGTTGGAATACTTTCGCAGAAAGACTACAGAAGTAATCCAAATTAATTCAACACCAATTACCCTTCCCTATTATCCGAAAAATAGGTAAACATTGTTTATATCTGAGGCTAATTTACTTTTGCCCTATACTTTCTCTCAGTTTTCGCTACTATATAGACACATCCATTGCTATTGGCCAAAAGAAGAGTTGTTAGGAGCACTTGCCTAGTCCTGCTACCACGCATAGAAAAGGTTGTTAAAGCGTGACTTTTCGAGACAGGGGTGCCCGCAGATGGGGATTATGGCGAAAGTTGCGCCATCAAAATTTTTTTTTTGGGGGGGTGGGCTAATTTTTTTAAACTAATTTATTGATTTATTTAAATTATTTACGGATTTTTCGTAATAAAAAATTTATTATTTTTATTCTTTAATTTAAATTATTTTTTTTTCTTTTATCACTATTTTTTTCTTTCTTTCTTTCTTTATTTTTTTTTTTTTGTATGCGTGTGTGTGTGCTTGGAATGTCTGAATGGGAAAAAAAGCGAATCTATTTTGCGCATAATTCGGACGTAACTAATAATATATAAAAAAAATAAGTTATAATTTTAAAAAAATAACAAAATAATGTTTTGAAAATACATAAAAAAAAAATAAATAAATAAACGAAAAAAGAGGGGTGAAAATAAAAAAAAAAAGCACAAGAGGGTTTTGAAAAATTGGGGTTTCGAGACACCAAATTGCGGAAATGACGGACTATTGCAATTACCTGCAAAGCGGCGATATGCTCCCTGGGCTCGGATCGGTTTCGAGCCCGATCTTTTCTCCTCCTGCCCTCATCTGGGTGCCTTTGCTTAGGGATGGCTCCTTCACTGCACCAAGCAGACAGGTTCGGGCTCCTTCTCCTCTCCCACGAGGCATCGGAAGTTTTGAGCACCTTGTGACTCATGGACGATGATGAGGATAGTGTAGATGACGCAACCAATTTGTCGGATTGGTCGCTGTTGATTGGGGATGACGTGATTTGTCGATCAATGTCACTTCGGCAAGCTGAAATGTACGTACTTTTTTTAATGAATCATTACCTTATATTAAAGAAAAAAACTCTGAGGTTGCATTTAAAAGTTTGTTTACATCAGTTAAAAATTTTACCTTCTATTTTCTAATACAATTCCAATTAAATAAGTAAAAATGCTTTTTTTTCTCAGTACCATGAATAAGGGTACTTGGACCCTAGCTGCTTACTTGAGCCCATTACAGTAAAATGATAAAATCTGAGTTTGGTAGTACCAAACCCAGATTTTATCATTTTACTGTAATGGGCTCAAAGTAACCCCCTTGGGTCCAAGTAATCCTTATTCGAAACCCAGATTTTTGAGGTGATTGCTATATCTCAGGAAGTAACCGGCGGAATCAAACGAAAATTGGTCCATAGGAAGACCCTATTGAGTACAGGTGCTGATTTAATTTGCGTGTCAATATCTTGAAGGGGCTGGAGCAATCGCACGTGTTCTGCGCGGGGGTGATTGCTGTATCTCAGGAAGTAACCGGCGGAATCAAACAAAAATTGGTCCATAGGTAGACCCTATTGAGCACAAGTGCTGATTCAATTTGTGTGTCAATATCTCAAAGGGGGGTGGAGCAATCAAAAGTGCTTATTTTGTCATTGCACCTACTGTATCTCGAGAAATATTGCTGCGATTTGAATGAAATTTGGAATAACACTAACCCAATATGGAAACAAGCATCGATTAAATTTTGGCGCCAATCGCCCCAGGGGGAGAGTGGAGTAAGTTTTGCGCTTAGTCAACAAGGCGAAAAATTAATTCATTAAAAAATCGCTTTCACGCTATTTAATTATCAAAACAGCTGAAAACTTTCAATGATTTAAAATTTTTAACTGCCGCCAATTTCTTTTTACTAACAAATAAAATGTTGGCAATTAATCTAAACAAGGCTTTTGCAATGATTTCCAATTTCCTTCATTGATTCTGCATTCGCAGGGTTATTACGATAATTGGGAAATTGGAGCTGTCTCCAATTATTCGGGCGAGTACGTGTTTTATTTTGTAACCGGAATTCATAAGATAGATATAGAAGAAAGTTTCCTGACGGCCACGACAGCTAGTTTTTAAAAGTAATGCATACACAACAAGAGTTCTGCAACTTTTCTTAAGCTCATGGTTCTGTAGCAATGTATGGCTCCCTAAGTGATCGGTACTTCTTTCGCATTGGAGAGTATCGGATAGAAATAATCAGTTAACTTGTTACTTCATTGAAAGTTTGTAAAAAAATCTAGTTCTTATGTTTTTTGTGTTTTCTTGAATTTGTTTAAAGAGATGAACCTCTCTTATTGCTTCATTCATTTCACTTTGATTTAAAAATGTTTTTAAAAGTCACTGCACTTGAATCATTTGTTTTTAAGAATGTAAATTCGGAGTAGTTTTTTTTCTTAATAACATTTTCGTTATTAAATGTTTTCAACGTCACAAAATTTTTAAAATTTATACTGTTTAATACATGATCTTTAAATCTGTTGCAGAATTAATAAGATCCAAAGTACACTATCCAAAATGTATCCCATTAATAGAAATATTTCTTTTTTTTTTGTACAGATCAGGATTGGAGTCAACTGCTAGAAAATGTAATCAATTACGATAATGAGTACGGCATAAAAATTGGAGATTACGATTACAGTCATTTGGCAAATCGTAATTACGATTACAGCAATGATTAGATTATGTAAAAAATGTAATCAATTACGATAATGATTACGGCACAAAAATTGGAGATTACAATTATGATTACAGTCATTTGGCAATTCGTAATTACGATTACAACAACGATTAGGTTATGTAACAAATGTAATCAATTACGATTATTACGCGCCGATTACGATTTCGATTACACGATTACTGCTTTGGGAGGAATATATATTATATACATACAGAGGAGGATGAAGAAATTTTTGCTAGAGGGGGTCAAGTTTCAGTGCACCTTATTCGTTAAGCGGAAGGAAAACGAAACATGAAAAATGTAAACCTTCCTCAAAATATCACAATATTGCACAACAAGTAATATTTTTAATTATACTGTGATAAATTAACCATTTATTTATTTTGGTAAAAATTTACTATTGCAAAAAATATAAATTGGCCATTTTATAAATTGTCTACATGTAATCATATTGAAATTACGAAATTCTTAAAAATAAAATTCTTAAAGGATATTTTTATAATATTCTCAAGTAATACTTGACATTTTTTAAACATAAAAAATGCTTTAAAAATCTATAAATGCACAACATTTTCTTCGTTTATATACTTGTTGATTAAAATAATATGAGCATTAAAATAAACTAAGTAAATTACATAAAATAAGATAAAGTTATATCTGAAAATATTTTGAAAAAAAAAAAAAAAAAAAGTCAGATTACACGATTACAAGGCAAAATTACGATTATTGAAAGAAAGATTACAATTACGATTACACAACTTGATTAAAATTACGGTTACACAATTACGAGTGTCTCATTTATAAATTATGGTTATGATTACGATTCCAAAATAATCTAATCGATTACGCGGATTACGATTACGCAATCGGCGATTATTCCAAGCCTGGTACAGATAATGTTGTGTGAAAATCATCTGTACTTACGTTTCTCAATCGTGTCATCGTCGGTGGGTGTTCTGTACGATTTACTTTCCTTATAACTTTCACTCGCCGACTCGCTCTCGGTCTTTGTCTTCTGATCACTCTATAAAATACAGTTAAATTGGAAGTCAGTTATTTCAATTTACTAAATATTAAAAATAAACAAATAAATAAAATAAATTAATAAATTAGTAAAAAATGAAGTATTATTTTACTGCATCTCTTCCCACATACGTTATAGTAAGATCGTTTCCTTTTCTTTTTTTTGCTGTTAAGTAATTCTTTTAACTCATGTAAATTTAGTAACATCAGTTTTTAGTTTTTGTTTCATTTTAGCATTCTCAATCTGAGTTCATTAATTTATCATGTTTTCACTGCGAAAAATGTGCTGTTGTTTTTACAGTATAATACTGGCAGCCGAGGTTCCAATTTAAAACTGTAAAAGGCACAGAAAAAAAAACTGTAAAACTAAGAACTTTGCACTTTGTACTGTAAAGATAGCAATTTTACAGTTTATGGCCGTAAAATTTAGCAGTCTTACTCTATAAAAACAACAGTATAATACTGGCAGCAGACGTTCTGTTTAAAACTATAAAATGCACATTAGTGAACTGTTAAATTAACAGTTTTATTGTTTATTACTCTATGCTACCAATTTTAGTTTATTACTGTAAAATTGGCAATTTTTTCAGTTTATTACCATAAAACTAGCTGCATTATACTATAAAAACCACTTTCATTTTTTACAGTGTATCAATTTGTAATAAGTTAAACTTTTTAATTACACAGAAAAGTGTCAAAAACTTGAAATTTTAGGCAGCAAAGGTAATGCGTAGTGAAGTATTTGCACAGTAAGCAAGAGTAACGTCACCTGGAAATAAAGTTCCAGGTGCAAACTAAAGTGTTTTTTATATGTTAATTTCTTCTTTAAATATTTACTTGCTCTTCGCGTATTGTTAACTCCGATGAACTCGATGAACAATTGGATAAAACAAATTAAGAAAGAAAAGTTAGAGATCTGAACTTCACTTACTTCTTTCCCATGCACCTCTTCCCCAGCGACATAAGATGATCCATTCCCCTTCTCTTCATGATTCGATAAGCTGTTGTAGGATCCATTTTCCGTGAAGGATCCATTATCAAGAACGAAGCTTCCAGATGTTGTACTATCAGGTGTTGGCGTCTCCGAGGGAATGTATTCCGAAGATGAAGATCGGCCCTTGGATAGGAACGCCCCCCTTGATGATTCGAAAGGGGGCTCTTCGGAGAACGAAGAACCTTCGGAAACCTTACGTTCTGACTTCTTTCTACGGCAGAGAGAGAGATAGAGAGAGAACAAGCCATTCAGCATCAAGCAGTATGTGGTAATGATTGAGGAAATATTATACCGAGAAGGAATTATACCTTTTGGGTCATTTTCACCATATGCTTACATTTCATAATTTTTAAGTAATTTTTTTAACTTGCTATTTTCTTTTAGAATCACTAACAGATGTTTTGTCACATACTTTAGGTGTGCGAAAAAGAAATTGGTTGTACACTTTGAAGCATAATTAAGTATTCAAATGCTGTTGTAAAACTTTAAGTTGCAAGGAAAATTGTCGTCCGTTTCCTGACAAAATCAATATGAAATCTCACTTTTAAACTATATCATACCGCCTAGAACCAACTTCATTTGAAATTATTTGCGTCCCTGAAGCTTAAAATGATGTTTGCGATTGTTAAAATATTTATCAAAAACTGTATGGTAACGGACTTGACATTTGGTAATGGATTTGACCAGTAACGGACTTGACATTTCAACCAAAATGTCAAATTTTGGCTAGGTTGTCGAATTTAAAAATTGAATAACAATATGCATTTTCTTAGAGTTGTATAATAAACAATATTTCGGGGTAAAGGTTGAGAAACAGTAAAAATTAATACTAAAATCTTTGGTAACAGACTTGACAAAGATTAAAAATACGCAGCTGGAACAAATCTTGTGCGAAATGTCACAGTAATACTTCTCGACTCAGGAAAACAAAATGGTACGAAATAGTTACGTCACTACTTTGTTAAGTTAACTGAATACGTGTTACCATCTTTTGACTGCAATAAATACCCTTTTCAGCTAAAATAATCTTAGGATAACGGACTTGACAAGAACTGCCAGACAAAATATATTCATATTTTCTGAATGAAAAAAATTACTATTGTCAATATTCATTATGAACATCATATACTAATAGTCAATATATAAAAATAATTTGTTGTATATAATTTTTTATACAATTAATTTAAAAAAAATGTTGAACTTGCGAAAATTGGAAATGTACAAGCGTTTTTGCCTTGATTTTCATTTTTAAAGACTTATATAAAAATAAATAAATAAATTTAAATAATTGTTTGAGTAACAGAATTTTTGGGGGGTATGTCTTGCAGAAAATAATTGTTCGCATTGAATTTAAAATATAAGTTATGCTTCAAAATCCTCTTTTTAACCTCTGGACAGCAAATGTAAGCAAATTTTGAAAATGACCCTTTTGCATTTTGTTAAATAAAACTCAGTGATTCGCTCTCACATACACATACAATACAATTACGGTGTATTAGGAGAGTAATACCGCAGTATGATAGCCATAGGATTAAAATAATAAAATTTCGTTTAAAATAAAGGTATTTTTGCTAATGCATTAGCAATTAAAAGCATCAAAAATTAGGAAACAATGTGTCATTTATCTGTGCCGTGGAATTACAAGAACCAATCTCAGGTATTGACCAAATTTAATTTATGATAGAAACCTGTCTGCGAAATTGTAAAGTTTTTATTGCAACAATCAGTAATGTGCGCTTTAGCAATAAGCAATAGTAATCACATTAATGGTAATAAGATTTATCAGTGTCCTCGAGTTTCCTAAAGATGTCCTTAAGTATTTCATTTAGAGCAAAAGCAACTGTTGACACATGATTCAAGTACAATTCAAATTAGTTAGAAATTAGATGTACATTACATTCTTAATATAGCATAACATAATAATGTCTTATAGTGAACCAAAGTTTTTCTAAGTTTCCGCATAAAAGTTAGACAGAGACGGAAAATAATTGAGAAACTTTACTACACTGTTAAAAATTTTCCTCAAATTTTACGGTAAAAGTTACTGGCATCCATGTTGCCAGTAACTTTTACCGTAAAATATTTTTTACTGTAAAATTTTACGGAAGATAAAACGAGCATTAAAAAGCGCGAGATACGAACGACAAGGATCGAACCCGGGACCCAATTTTTACACATTGCTTTACTATCCACCGTACCAGATGAGACACATTAGGAGAGCAGAAAAAGGGTGTCATCTGCATCGCACAGCAAGTCACGTGGTGATCAGTTGGCGCTGCAATCGCATTTTTTTTACCGGTACAAATAACTGGAAACATTTTCTGTGCTGTAAACGCTACATTTTACAGTAACATTTACCATAAAAGCATCCTGAATTTTTAACAGTGTACAATTTTCTTGTAAAGCTGACATTTTAGACATTGGATGATGCTGCTCCAAAGTATAGTTTAATCTACCTACGTTATTACCTTTTAAATATAATTCGTGTGTCACACAAAAAAAAGTTTCACTCGATATTGCACAAAATCATTTAAAAACCTGTATTAAAACCTACTTACATACAAGGTCAAATTTTAGAGCTCCGTTGCACTAGCTGTTACTGTATAATTTCACGTGGAATTAAAAATGTAAATACAGTGGACGCCGCTTTATGTGATCACGATTAATGCTATCAGTCGTTTAATGTTATCAAAAGCGCCAAGTCTCCTCTGGTTGTTTAAATACATTAAAAGACCATCATTTTTTGTACGTTTATTGTTATCAATTAAGAATATTTTTCCTAAATCAGCGATAAGATCCCCTCTTGTTTTAAAATCCCTTGTTTTTGTTTTCAACATATTTTCTGCAATTCAGTCAGAACAACCTATTTATCTCCCGAAGTGATTGAGGAATTATCAGAGCCATAAAGAAATATAAACAGGAAATATTTTCAAGAGTCTTTGAAATTATGGAGAACTCAAAATCTTAGTGTAAATGCCTTAGCCATTAAGAAAAAAGACTTAGAAGTTATGCTAACTACATTCACTTCATATCAAAACATATGAACTAAAATTATCAACAGAAATCACCATTAAACTTTTATCGTTTAATATAATCAATCGGTTATTGTTATCATATCCTTTGCGTCAAATTGTGATCATATTAGGCTGTGTCCACTGTATTTAAAAAATACAATAATTTGTATTTTGTTATCCATCACTTTCGGATGTTGCGGCCATATCTGTATCTAGCCAGATCTGTATTTGGGATGGTAGATTGAGTAAGTGATTGATGCACCGGACCAGATCTTATATCTTGCACCATGACTCATAGCCCAATAGACTGTCGCGGAAAAGTCAGAATTCTCCCCATGTGGTTCCTCAACTAAAATGGAAGCTGCATCTAACCCGTTGTCATGCGTAGTGGCCACACTATACTACACTGCAAGGTCACTAACGTCGTGACGCCAGCGTGACGTTAGCCTATGAAAAACGAGATAGATATAACGTCACAGCCTACTTGGCGAATTAGAGGAGATCGTTAACTGCTTGTGAGCTCTTATTGGCTCCGCGCATAGTGACGTCGTGTGTCAACTTAAGTTGCTGTCTAGTTTAAATCACTAAAAATCAGGAAAGGAATCAAAACTTTTTCGCCTTGCCGTTGTTCTTGTCCTGCTTCACCTGTCCACATCCTAGAATGTATTGGCGCCCCTGCGGAGCTGCTCTGGAGTGAGGGGGAGCGTGGACTTGTAGAGCTGCTTCAGCGACATGGTCTCATGGACCTGGTCTAGAAGCTCTGGACCAAGGGGACATGCAACAACAACAACACATTTATTTGTATGTGAAAGCAGCAATTGACTAACCTTCTAACTCGAACCACTCTGCTTTTACTGCTTTCTTCGGACACTTCCGACACCGTGGACAGTTCATCCGCTGTCTTCCGGATGTCCAGCAATGGAAACGATCCGATCTACACTTTGAAGCATAATTAAGTATTCAAATGCTGTTGTAAAACTTTAAGTTGCAAGGAAAATTGTCGTCCGTTTCCTGACAAAATCAATATGAAATCTCACTTTTAAACTATATCATACCGCCTAGAACCAACTTCATTTGAAATTATTTTCGTCCCTGAAGCTTAAAATGATGTTTGCGATTGTTAAAATATTGATCAAAAACTGTATGGTAACGGACTTGATATTTGATAATGGGTTAGACCAGTAACGGACTTGACATTTCAACTAAATGTCAAATTATGGCTAGGTTGTCGAATTTAAAAATTGAACAACAATATGCATTTTCTTAGAGTTGTATAATAAACAATATTTCAGGGTAAACTTGAGAAAATGTAAAAATTAATACTAAAATCTTTGGTAACAGACTTGACAAGGAATAAAAATACGCATCTGGAAGAAATCTTGTGCGAAACGCCACAGCAATACTTCTCGACTCAGAAAAACAAAATGGTACGAAATAGTTACGTCGCTAGTTTGTTAAGTTAACTGAATACGTGTTACCATCTTTTGACTGCAATAAATACCTTTTTCAGCTAAAATAATCTTAGGGTAACGGACTTGACAAGAACTGCCGGACAAAATATATTCATACATTTCTGAATGAAAAAAAAATACTATTGTCAATATTCATTATGAATATCCTATACTAATAGTCAATACCTAAAAATAATTTGTTGTATATAATTTTTTATACAATTAAGTATAAAAAAAAATTGCTGAACTTGCGTAAATTGGAAATGGACAAGCGTTTTTACCTTGATTCTCATTTTTAAAGACTTATATAAAAATAAATGAATAAATTTAAATAATTTTTTGAGTGATAGAAATTTTTTGGGGTATTTCTTGCAGAAAATAATTCTTCGCATTGAATTTTAGATATAAGTTATGCTTCAAAATCGTCTTTTTAACCTCCGGACAGCAAATGTAAGCAAATTTTGAAAATAACCCTTTTGCATTTTGTTAAATATACTTTCTGTGATTCGCGTTCACACACACACACACACACACACACACACACACACACACACACACACACACACACACACACACACACACACACACACACACACACACACACACGCACACACACACACACACATAATACAATTACGTTGTATTAGGAGAGTAATACCGCAGTATGTTAGCCATAGGATTAAAATAATAAAATTTTGTTTAAAATAAAGCTATTTTTGCTAATACATTAGCAATTAAAAGCATCAAAAATTAGGAGACAATGTGTACTTTATCTGTGCCGTGGAATAACAAGAACCAATCTCGGGTATTGACCAAATTTAATTTATGATAGAAATCTGTCTGCGAAATTGTAAAGTTTTTATTGCAACAATCAGAAATGTGCGCTTTAGCAATAAGCAATAGTAATCACATTAATGGTAATAAGATTTATCAGTGTCCTGGAGTTTCCTAAAGATGTCCTCAAGTATTTCATTTAGAGCGAAAGCAACTGTTGACACATGATTCAAGTACAATTCAAATTACAGTGAACTCTCATTCATGCGCCTGCCCTAGAGAACAACAGAAAAAGCGCATAAGTGAGAGAGACGTATAAGTGAACAAGCCTATTTAAAGGACTAAAACTCAACATAGGTTCTAATGAGAGAGTGAATAAGAATGTTTCTATAGAAAAGGGACATATTACTACAGTTTGGCAATTACTGTAACGTAACAATAATGATTAAGAGAAAACAAAAGTTGTAGCATTCCTAATTACAAACTGTTCCATTTAAAACGATGTATAATAGATAATCGTCCCTCTCCGAACTCTAGTTCATGCGGAAAAAATGCCATCCGTGAGCAATAAAGGCGAAAGATTAAAGAGGAAAGTAAAGAAAAATGCGTACTTTTTAAAGAAAATAAATAAATTTTCATACATTTTAGGGAAAATTCGGCGTATAAGTGAAATATTTATCTTTAGAGCGACGCATAAACGAACAATACTATCATTATTTTGCTATGGCTAAAAAGGCGCATAAATGAGGCGGTGTATAAGTGAGAGTTCACTGTAGTTAGAAATTAGATGTACATTACATTCTTAATATAGCATAAGATAATAATGTCTTATAGTGAACCAAAACTTTTCTAAGTTTCCGCATAAAAGTTAGACAGGTACGGAAAATAATTGAGAAACTTTACTGCAATTTTCTTGTAAAGCTGACATTTTAGACATTGGTTGATGCTGCTCCAAAGTATAGTTTAATCTACCTACGTTATTCCCTTTTAAATATAATTCGTGTGTCACACACACACAAAAAAATTTCACTCGATATTACACAAAATCGTTTAAAAACCTGTATTAAAACCTATACTTACATACAAGGTCAAATTTTAGAGCTCTGTTGTACTAGCTGTTACTGTATGATTTCACGTGGAAATGAAAATGTAAATACAGTGGCCGCCGCTTTATGTGATCAAGATTAATGCTATCAGTCGTTTAATGTTATCAGAATCGCCAAGTCTCCTCTGGTTGTTTAAATACATTAATAGACCATCATTTTTTGTAATCAAAACTTCGTTTATTGTTATCATAAGAGTATTTTTCCTAAATCAGCGATAAGATCCCCCCTCCCCCCAAATCCCTTGTTTTTGTTTTAAACATATTTTCTGAAACTCAGTCAGAACAACCTATTTATCTCCCTATGTGATTGAGGAATTATCAGAGCCATAAATAATTATAAACAGGAAATATTTTCAAGAGTCTTTGAAATTATAGAGAACTCAAAATCTTAGTGTAAATGCCTTAGCCATTAAGAAAAAAGATTCAGAAGTTATGGTAACTACATTCACTTCATATAAAAACATATGAACTAAAATTATCAACAGAAATCACCATTAAACTTTTATCGTTTATTATAATCAATCGGTTATTGTTATCAAATCCTTTGCGTCAAATTGTGATCATATTAGACTGTGTCCGCTGTATTTAAAAAATATAATATTTTTTTTTTTGTTATCCATCACTTTCGGATGTTGCGGCCATATCTGTATCTAGCCAGATCTGTATTTGGGATGGTAGATTGAGTAAGTGATTGATGCACCGGACCAGATCTTATATCTTGCACCATGACTCATAGCCCAATAGACTGTCGCGGAAAAGTCAGAATTCTCCCCATGTGGTTCCTCAACTAAAATGGAAGCTGCATCTAACCCGTTGTCATGCGTAGTGGCCACACTATACTACACTGCAAGGTCACTAACGTCGTGACGCCAGCGTGACGTTAGCCTATGAAAAACGAGATAGATATAACGTCACAGCCTACTTGGCGAATTAGAGGAGATCGTTAACTGCTTGTGAGCTCTTATTGGCTCCGCGCATAGTGACGTCGTGTGTCAACTTAAGTTGCTGTCTAGTTTAAATCACTAAAAATCAGGAAAGGAATCAAAACTTTTTCGCCTTGCCGTTGTTCTTGTCCTGCTTCACCTGTCCACATCCTAGAATGTATTGGCGCCCCTGCGAAGCTGCTCTGGAGTGAGGGGGAGCGTGGACTTGTAGAGCTGCTTCAGCGACATGGTCTCATGGACCTGGTCTAGAAGCTCTGGACCAAGGGGACATGCAACAACAACAACACATTTATTTGTATGTGAAAGCAGCAATTGACTAACCTTCTAACTCGAACCACTCTGCTTTTACTGCTTTCTTCGGACACTTCCGACACCGTGGACAGTTCATCCGCTGTCTTCCGGATGTCCAGCAATGGAAACGATCCTATCTGCAATCGAGAGATGGAGTCCATGCCCAGTGACGTCACGGACTCCATGTCCTGGAGCCCGGACAGGACGCTGGAGCTCTCTGAAGATTCAGAGAACGCTTTATCACTGCGATTTTCTTCTCCAGCTTTCGGAAAACTGGAAAAGTTTAGAAATATGGAAGTGAGTACAAATTAAATCATTATTTTGCTTCAATGATACAGCAACAAAGTTTCTATAAAATAGTTTGACTAAACACGGGATAGGATGTCTTGCGGGGAGCTGAATTAATACACTGTGAAAATTATATGTTGTATTTTTACAGTATAATACAGCTAACTTAATAGTAAAAAACTAAAAATTGCTAATTTTACAGTAACATATTGTCAAACGGCTAATTTGACACTAATAAACTGTAAAATTGCTGCAGACAAAATAGGCGGTTATACAGCTTACTGTGAATAGCTTTAAATGTAACGCCTATTTCGTCTCTCAAGTTTTTAATTAAAATTTTATTTGCTGCTTTAGAATTAATTAACACATAAAGTTATAATTAGATCAACTGAAATTTTTGACAATTGTCATCAAGAAATTATATATTTATTTTATTTTATACTTTTTAGTACGAATCAAGTTGATAGTAATAATCCTTAAATTTAAAAGGTTTTTTTATATATTTTTTTAATTCGCTTAACTACTCACAGCGTTCTTGTGTTTTAAACCGTAAAATTGTATATTAAAATATAATTTTAGGGTACAAAGTACGGACAACATGGAAGCCAGTACTTTCAAAGTAAAATTTGAGGAAAAAATTTAAGTGTACTTTACAAATACACCAAACGAAACGGATTAACAATTCATCCCAAAGCTTCAAATTCACCTGTCTTCGTCATCTATCCGATCCATTTCATCGTAATCGTAATCGTTTCCAGTGGAGAGGATCTCTTCCGAAGTGGCTTCGCTTTTTATTTCGATGACTGTCTGTGGCTCTTGAAGGCTGGACAGGGGTTCAGGGGAGGGGTCGAACACGGGGTCATGTCGCTCGTTCGATCCGAATCTGGAGTGCCACTTGTGCCGTAGTGGGACCTGCTGCAGGGAGAGCTATTTTTGAGAACATGGCGCTTTCGTTTCGCTGTATATTCGAGGATGAGAACTCAAACTGTACTTACTTCTCTGCTGTTAGGTGGGTACGTAGAGCAAATGAATTTAAATGAAGAGTTTGGTAGCTGTAATAATAATTATTTCTGTTGAGCTGCGTGCTGATTTTCAACATTTGTTTTGGTTTTTGGCACACTGAACTCAATATCGTTAATATTATTAATTTATATTCAAACCTCCAGCTATTGCTTCGTTTTTGAGAAATATGTTGCATGGCATCGAATTATTGTTGAATACCTAAATATAATTTAATGAGAAAATAAAAAAAAAAAAATAAATTACTACAAAACTAAACAAATGAATAGAAAACTAAACAAATATAAAAGAATAAATGAGCAAACATACAAATGAATAAAGCATAAATGAACAAATAAATGAATAAACAAAACCCAATTATAACAATAATTTTGAAAAAACACCACAGAATTAAATGCGCCGTAGTGCCAACTTGTGCCGTAGTGGGACTTGCTGCAGAGAGAGCTATTTTTGAGAACCACGCGCTTTCGTTTTGCCGTATATTTGAGGATGAGAACGCAAACTGTACTTACTTCTCTTTGCTGTTTGGTGGGTTCGTAGTATAAATGAATTTAAATGAAGAGTTTGGTAGCTGTTAATAATGATTATTTTCGTTGAGGTGCGTGCTGATTTTCAACATTTGTTTTGGTTTTCGGCACATGATTTCGTGTTAGCAATGAATTTCCGAGTTTTGAACTTAATATCGTTAATATTATTAATTTATATTCAAACCTCCAGCTATGGCTTAGTTTGTGAGAAATATGTCACATGGCATCGAACTATTGTTGAATACCTAAATATAATTTAATGAGAAAATAAAAAAAATAAATAAATTACTACAAAACTAAACAAATGAATAGTAAACTGAACAAATAAACAAGTATACATGAATCAGTAAATAAATAAAAGAATAAATGAGCAAACAAATAAATGAATAAAGTATTAATGAACAAATAAATGAATAAAGTATAAATGAACAAATAAATGAATAAAGTTTAAATGAACAAATAAATGAAAAAAGTATAAATAAATAAATAAATGAATAAACAAAAACCAATTATAACGCACTGGTATTACAACGTATTAATGATTTTATTTAGCGATTTTATTTATATTTTTATTAGCGCGCAACGTATTATTTACAACGTATACAGCGATTTCATTTCACTGCATATTTGAGAATGAGAGCTCAAACTGTACTTACTTTTCTGCTGTTTGGTGGGCAGATAGGAGTAAATGAATTTAAATGAAAAGTTTGGTAGCTATTGGGAATAATTTGTATCGTTGAGATGAGTGTTGATTTTCAACGTTTATTTTGGCAATGAATTCCTGAGTCGTGAATTTAATATTGTGCTTCATTAATTTTTATTCAACCTTCCAACGATTGGTTCGTTCGTGGAAAATCAGTTACACCGCATAGAACTATTGCTGAATACTTAAATATGATGTTATGTGAAAATCAAAATAAATAAAAAAAGATATAATGCAAAATTACCAAATGAATATATACTTAACTAAACAAATAAATAAATTAAAGAAAATGAATAAAACATAAATAAGCTCATATATAAATAAGAAAATCCATATAAATAAAACAAAGAATATGTGTGTTTGTGTGTGTGTGTGTGTGTGTGTGTGTGTACCATACACAAATCCACAGTTTACGTAAGATCTGGACGAAATTTGGCAGGGAGATACGTGGGCAGCCGGGAAGAATCATAGGATAGTTTTTGAGCGGGAAATAAGTACCGATCCGTTCGAATTTCGAATAAAGAACTTCAAAATGGCTCTATCTAGTGAAATACTTATCGGATCTTCTCGATCTTGGTCTCATTCGAAAGATCGCAAAAAATACCTGTTAGGGAAGTTTCTTTCCGAAAGTTTTCAAAACCACTAATCGATATCTCCACCCTGAAGAAAGATATGGGCATTTGAAAATTTGGAAATATCCATTTTAAATTGGATTTGTAAAAATCGTCTGCACGAGCGTGAAAGAAATTAAATAGGGTGAAACAAATTATTAATGAGAAAAGGGTGTTGCCATTTTTTTCTTGAACATAAACAAATAAAATTCTTCCTTTTACTTTAGGCTTTTCCTGTACGGACGGATTTAAAAATTTTTTGGCGATTGATTAATTTTTTGTTGAACCTATCCAGCAAACTATTGACTTTAATTTAATCGAGACCTTTAGGCACACGCGTCACTCGACATGACATTTTTCCTCAAGATAGATCCCGTGCAGAGCCGGGCCAAGTAGCTAGTAAATAAATAAATGAATAAATAAAAACCAATTATTAAAACATTTTAAAAAATTGGCAAAAGAAAAAAGTGAATTTACGTAGGCGTCAAAAGCAAAATTGAAGATAATTTGAGGCGTACGATTTTGTTTGATTTTGCACTCTTTTTTTTCACTTTCTATTATTGCCTTTTTTAAAGTTTTTATTTGATAGTTTACTTTAGTTAGTGATCGGAAAATTGTCATAATTAGAAAAAAATTTGGTTTACTAAATCTAAAAACTTTTATAGTCAGATAACAGTATTTTTCACCAGATCCGAAAATTGTTATGATGAGAAAAAAAGACTGTTAATCAGATGAGAAACTTACCTCTGAAAGGGTGTAATTCCTTCTTCCGATTCGGTGGAAGGCGTAGTGGGCGGAGTTTCTTTTTTAGTGGATTCATCCGACGATTCCATATCGTCTGGAGGGAGGGCAACAGAAAAGTAGACGCTATCGTCACCTTCTCCTGAACCTCTAGTAGAAGGGGAAAGTCTTTGGTCCGTTTCACCAGTTTCTGAAAAAAAAAAAAAAATCATCCAGAACTTGTTTTTTTTATTATTTATATAAAATAAAATTTAGTTGAGGGAAATGTTGGGAAAAACCAAAGCTTCACTACATAGCGTTTTATACAGGTTGTTTCATTTGATCATAATCCTTGGGATAACAACGGTGGTCATTGTCCAGCGACATCTATCGAATTTTATGGTAACTAACATTATATACAAATCAGATAAATAAAAGACAAAATTAAAAGTTAATTTGTTGGCGACAATTGTACAATTTGGCATTCAACTCTATTTTAGTATATTTTAACGTTATTTAAAAGCTTGTTTTATTTGTTGGTTTATTCTGCATTTTAACGGCTTATTTTAATTGGTTTGCGAATTATTTTTCATTTTAATTGATTATAATTATTAATTAACTATGAAACGACACTGGCACCGCAGAGCGATAAATGGCGAATCTATTCGCTAAGGGAGCCAATACTACCAATGGGTTGCCATAGAACTTTTTAAAATTCAGTCCACAGTTCGCCATGATACAGTTGGTAGTATAAAACGTTTGGTTGTATATCTTTACCTGAAAAGGGAATTTATTTCCCCTAAAAAGCAGTACTAATAAGATCTTCGGCATCAATTCACTGTGTACTCTACTTCAGTTAACTATATCAATATTTTTTAACCCTTAAAGATAGGATAAACATCGCTTTTTACAGCAGAAGCAATATGCTAATAAATGTAAACAAACATTTGGGTGGTCCTTGTTCAGCACTCTCTAGCGGGCAAAACTTCACCATTGATGTTTTGAGTAATGATACAGCCTGTATAAAACGCTATCTAGTGAAGCATTGGTTTTAACGCAACTTTTATTTTTGAACCAAGCTCATTTTTATTGTAGTGCAATCAAAAGCAGCATAGTTGCCGTAGGGAAAACAAACAAATGATAACAATCTAATCTATCTATAATTCAACCGCGACGAGATGGCCGGTGTCAATCAAATGAGAAAACGAGTCCATTCCTTAAAATAGGTAGAATTTGTACCCATTCAAATTCCCCCATTAATTGTGAATCCCATTCCTCAATTTTCATCTGCGTATCACCCCTTCCTAAAAATGGACAATCCTCAAAAAAGGAGGAGTCATAGGCCATCTCTGCGAAGTTGAATTATATCTAATACCTTTAAACGAACAATTCTTGTATATATATATATATTTATTTATTTATATTTCGGATCTCGAAAACGGCTCTAACGATTTCGATAAAATTTTGTATTTAGATTGAGTTTTGGTTTTTGAGTTCATCTACGTCGGTGTTTTTCTTGTAAAAACGCGAGTTTTTTCAAAAAACCCGTTTTTTATGTGCCGTCATTAAAAGTTTGAGAAGTTTTCTTTTCACCATTTTCTTTATGATTACTATCATTGTTACTGTCTCATAGCAACCACGTTTAGTATAACAATGGATTTCATATTTAATCACATCAGCACAAGTTTAAATTTTATGGTATTTGGCAACGTTAAATTGTTATTGTTTTTGAAACAATTTAATACAGGCTGTTTCATTTATTCAAAAGCCATGGACTTAAAGCTGTGGTGATTGTCCACCGACATCTATTGAATTTTACGGTAACTTACATTATATAAAAATCAGATTACTTTTTACTTTTTAAGTGCGATTTCCAAATTGAGAATGAAAGTGTTCTAGTTAGTTTTAAAATACTCTTTTTCCTCCTCAAGAGGGTTTGGTAACATATTTCAGGTAAAAAGTCAATAAATATGAAACTTCAAATCTGGGGTAGATCAGTGCATCATTACCGTGGGCCGCCATTTACCCGATGTAATTTTTAAATCTAGTTAAAATAAAAATTCAGAATGGGTATAATATCTTATAAGCAGAAGTGAACTGATACATGAAGTACTTTTTCTTTTATTGACTTTTAAAATCAGCAAGTTTCTCTGCTGCACCTTGTATAATTGAGTATTCTTACCATCCTTGTACTCCCGCCCAGATGAACTATCCAATGGGAGTTGTGACGGCGAAGAATTGGGTGATTTGACTTGGAGGTGATTGCTGCTTTTCGATGGCGAACTGAAACTTTCGAAAGAAGTAGGAACGTCGTCTTCCTCTTGCTGGGCACCGGGTTTCTTTCTGCAGACGATTTGGTGGGGGGAGTAGGGAGAGTGATCCGTAGCAGTGACGTAATCGGAACTCTCATCTTCTGTTTCACTCTTTGCCACTCGGTTGGAACTGCTGGTGGACACCTGCGGCGAAATGGGTAAATAAAGTTTTGGGTAACCCACATTAATGATATAGCATATTTATTATTGTTTGTGTCAGATCACTACCCTTTTCTAACAGAAGATTGTATGGCTAGTGGAGAAACACTTATAGCTGTTGCACTGTAAAAAAAGTCAGTGGCGTATATAGGTTTTCATTTCGGAGGGGGCCCATATAATCAAGCTTAGCCCCCCCCCCCCAACTTTCTTTTTTTTTCGCTATTACTGTAAGACAGGTAGAAATTTTCAAATTGAATTAAAATATTGTAATTTTTGGAAAAGATAGAAAATTACGAAGTTTTAGATTCCCTCCAAAACTTTTTTCAAAATTGAAATTATTTATGCTACCTTTGATGACGTTGGAGGATCAAGACTCCTCTGGGAAACTTACTGAAACTTAAATTCTAAACACGCAATTTCAGGCTATCTTTAGTGACGTTAAAGGAATTGAGAAGACTCGGGGCATCTCTCCTGAAATATTTTGACACTGAAGCACAACTCAGGATATATTTCTTCATGATAGAGTAAAAGAAAAGAAGATGAGTTTTTTTTTTTTTGAACTGAAGTCTCATTTAAGTTATCTTTGGGAAGTAAAAGTTCAAAGACCCTCCCCTGAAAGATTTTCGATATATAGATGCGCAATTTCGCGTTCTCTTTGGAGACGTTAAGAGACAAAAAGTGGTTAGGGATCTCCCTCCGAAAATTTTCAAAATTGAAACCTTAAGCCATCTTTACTTTAGACCATCTTTGGTAGTAACGTTAGCAAGGACTCTCTCCCGAAATGTTTCGAAATTAATGTTTTAAAAACATTTTTATTTAGGTTATCTTTAATACCGTCAAGAGAAGAGGCAGGATTCGGGCGCTGTGCCCCGAAATTTTGCGGCATTGAAGCTTCAAGAATGCAATTTTAAGCTCTATTTTTTGAAACTGAAGGTTCAAAATTTTACTTTTAGCAGAGGTGCCCATTACCCCCAAGAGCAAAAACTTATCATCCAAGAATTCCACGAAGATCCCTCTAAAAACGAGAGCCACACGTGAAAGAAAAAGAAAACAAAAACTTTTAAAAACGCCCCTTAAAAATTATTCAATAGCGCCGCTTACGCCATGATTCTTGATAGGAACAACTGCTTTTAGGCTTTGTCTGACAAAATTTAGGATAATAAAAGGATTTAAGAACTATTCCGGAAATTTTTGGGCATAGAGACTGTAATTCGGGAGCTCTCTCTTTTCTAGAAACACATTTTAGAGCTAAAGACTATAGAAAAGTAAGGGGGATATCAACTACCGTTAACTGTTAGAATTTTAAATCTCTAAAATGCCATTTGAGGCAATGTTTGACCAAGATGTTGAAGAAGAAGCGGAAAAAGAACTCTCTTCCGAAAATTTTTGGATATTGAAGTCTTGAAACTGCAATTAAATTACACGTTGTAAAAGCGAAATTTTAAGATCTCTTTGGACTCTTTAGTCTTTAAGGAGGATCATGAGCGTTCTTTGAATTCATGCTTGGCGGATATACGGACCTCGACTTCCTACCCTAAACCCGTCACTGAGAAGGCACTCTATTCTTTAATTTCACCACTGGTAAAGAGAATGAAAATTACGTGCACCTTCTAGTTCGGCCGGCTTGGACTTCTAACTCTTTTCGATTTTTTTTTTGTTCAGCTAAAAGCTTGGAAATTATTTGTGAAAAAATTAAAACCGAAAATGATTGCACTTTATTTTTAATTTCTTGCTGGGAGGAATACTTGCACTTTATTTCATATTTCTTGCCGGGGAGGAATGATTACACTTTATTTTAAATTTATTGAGTGTAGCATTATTTTAACGACTCTTATTTCCTAACTGGCTAGAAAAAAAGAGGGAATGAGAAAAAAGAGAGAAACGTAATTTGCTGACTAATAATCTACACGTGTTGAATATTTTTCATTTGAAGATTTCTGTTCAAAATGAAAAGGATTTTTTAAATGCGTTTTCTAATTGAAATATTTTCATTTTTCCAAGACACGTTCCTTTTTCTCTTGAATAAAGCGCGAGAGCTCCCTGACTCTCTTGAGTTGCACCATTGCCTGGTGCCATCTAACAAATTATTATTAGCAATAATTATTTATTTATTTAAGTATTTCAAGCTAAAAGTATGTAAATAATTTAAGAGTAAGCTTAAACCGAATAATAATAACTACCTTCATTTAAACAAAAAAAAACGAATTTTTTTTCGGAGGTATAGGAGGGAAAGACCCTCTGGGGCCATTCCTTATGTACACCTTTGAAAACAATATTAATATAGAGTGGGCTTTTTTCTTATGGATTATTTTTTTTTGAGAAAACACGAACCGAACACCTACTTTTGAAAAAAAATATTTCTCGATTTCGGGGGGGGGGGGGCTGCACCCCCCTTTAATACGCCCTCGAAAAAAGCAGTATTCGTAGAAAATCTATAAAAAGCTAGACGACAGCAAGGTTTTTTAGAAACTGTGTACAGCTTTTTTTGAAGTCACGTTGTTAACTTTACATGAAGCTGTATCGTTACTAAAAGGATTTTGAGATTCCAGTTTCCTACAGGTTTTCTTGTAGTTCTGCAGTTTCTTTTTATTATTATTTAAGACTATTTCTCTTCTTACTTCCTCTGTCATCAATTTCACACTTTGCTTCCGGTTACCGGGAAAAATTCAGCCCGGCGAAATGTACGACACTTCCGCTTTCATCGGCGCAGAGCTCTTGAAGTCTTATGAACGTAACAAATGTGTGTTTTCACCGGCACCAGGGCCGATCCTAGGGTGTCGGCCGCCCGTGTGCAAAGATCCAATGTGCCGCCCCTGAGGCTCGCCAATGGGGGGGGGGTGTATTTTTTTGTAAAACTTGCATTGAGTATTTTGCACCATTGAGGGGGGGCCCCCCTCGACCCAGAAAAATTTTAAATGACAGGTCTGCTGCCTCTCAAGACATTTTTTCATTTTATGTCGAGAACTTGAACATTATTATTCATTTGCTTGTATGAGAGTAAAAAGTAAAAAATTCAAATAAAATTTGAAGTGCAAAACTTTATTCGTTGGTCACTTGATAGGTTATTATAGCGACAAAATACGCAAGCAAAATTATAAAGAAACAATATTATTACAATTGAAATAAAAATAGGATATTTTCTTTTGAAAAACGATCTACAAAATTACTTTTCTGGCTTTGTGAGATGCAAATTTGTCTATTATTTCAGAAAAATCAATTTTTTTCTGATATTTCGGATTCAATGGAGATAATGGCCAAATCTGAGAGCTTTTCCTGCGTCATACTATTTCTTAAGTATTTTTTTATAATCTTTAATTTACTGAAACTTCTTTCCCCTGAAGCCACAGAAACAGGTAAGGTTAAAAAAAAAAATCGTATTGCCAAAGCAAAGTTTGGGAAACAGGCAATGAGATCATTTTTAACTATTGTTTCCAATAATTCAGTTGGCTGCTTTTTATCTTTAAAAATGTCTTTGAATGAATTTATCGCATTGAAGAGTTCTAAGCCATCGATGTCTTTTATAATAATTCCATCTTCCTATACTTGCAACTTAATATCTAGGTCCATGTCGGCTTTCCTGAGATCATCCCTAGATATGTCGTTAAACTCATACAGGAAGCAGAATATTGAGTAGCACTCGGATAGTAAGATAAATCATTTACAGAAGAGATTGCATGATCAAGAATAGAAAAATAAAAAGCAGTCTTGAACTGCTGAAAAATGTTTGAGATTGGTTCATCGCAGCCCTCGTAATCGAATAAACGGAACTTTTCCTGAACTTCAAGATGGGAAATTCGGGATCAATGCCTAAATCTTTAGCAAGTATTGTTGCTGAGACGACAATTTTTTTTAAATTATCGTCAGATGTCTGGGAAACTAAATAGTTTTTAAGATTACCTAGGGCTTCAATGCATTCCCCGATGTTTAATTTAGGATTTTGAAGCATTTTACTCAATACGTTAATTCTTGATAACAAATTATGCCAAATTAAATTAAACACAAAAATTTAAACCTTTCAAGACTTTTAATTATTGATACAGCACCTAATTTGTCTTCGTGTCTCTGGTGGTATCTTCAATTAAAGCATTTAAAGCAGCAAATATATTTCTTAGGTCTTGTTTTAAAGGTTTAATAGCATTGATACGACCCTCCCATCTTGTTTCACTTAACGGTTTTCAAGTTAGACCTTTCACATGTTTTTAAGTAAATCCCATCGACATGGGGAAGCAGAAACGTAATTGTACACCTCTTGCGGCTCTACCTTGTACCAACTCGAAAAAAACAGAAATTTCACCACTGGAGCTGGCAACGCCATTAACGACGAGATTCAATGTATGAGATGCACATGGCACGTATAATGCTCCCAGAAGCAGAAACTTTCTGGCCAGTCTGCGACACTTATTTCGTCAGTTGGAAATAATCTGCAGCATTTTCATTAGTTTTATTATAAGTTTTCATATAATACGCAAACATTTTGCAGGGTGCGTACTCCTTTTTTAAAATTAAAATTGAGGAGTATTTAAGGACTTTTTAACACATTTGCTGCTGATAAGTTGCTCTTTGGCAAAATCTCTCAAAAACACCTGTTAAACAATACTGATTGAAGTGGAGAAACTTAACCTCCTTAACATCAAGCACTTTTGTCTGAAAATATTTTTAGGACACAACCATAAATATTTAAATAATTGATTTAGAAAATTCGATTGATTACTTACATACAACACCAAATTGTGTTCAATGAATTGTATATATATATATTTTTAAATTGCACATCACATTAATATGTAAACTATAGGAATTCACTACACTAAACTTAATTAGAATGTATTTTGTCCTCCTATACGGTAAAAGTATTGTTTTCAATTGTATATTCATTTGTGTATGAACTTTATTAAACATAAAATCAAACTCAAGTATTTAAAAAAAAATTACTTCGAAAACAAATGAAATAATTATGTGGATAGTTTTTTAAAATTCAGTACTTTCCTACAAATATGTAACTGCAGTTTAAAAAATGAATTAATTATTGAAATAAAAAGTAAAATAAATCATTTTAAAATAGTGTTAGTTAAAGCAATTTCCACCTTTCAAAAAAAATCAAATATTTACAGGATGTAATAGGATTGAAGTCTCAAACAGGCCGTACGATTTTTGGGGAAGCACAGGCTTGATGTTTCAAAACAAATACATTATATATATATGTGATGGATAATACGAAAATTTAAATCACTTGATATTTATATTAAAATCGCAAAGAACATTCGTGAGATTTTAATATCACAAAATCAAACTATTGTTGTCATGAATTTGCGTAATTTTTTCGATAGTGAGAGAGGTCTCTTTTTTTCTATTTTTTAGTATGAACTTTCTTTATTTTTAAAAGAAGTTATTTTAACTTTAAAAGTTGAATTCTCTTTTTAATTAAAACTGCAAGAGAAAAGCGAAAAATTTGGTCGCGAAAAAGCGGGAAAAACTGAAACTGAAGAAAAGGCGGATATCCATTGGCATGCTTGATGCAGTCTTTAAAAACAGCCATCATAATAGGAAAAAAAAAGATCACTCGCCCCCGAAGGGGTTGTAGTGACAACTACAACTCAAACAAATGTTATTTTTAAAAGAACAAATAGTTAACCTAACAGCTAATCCACGATTCTTTACATTTGCTACAAGCAAGGAGCCCCCCCCCCCTTCTGCAACAAATGTTTTCTGCAGGGGTGGAAGAATCGCAAGTGAACCAATCACAAAATATCTTTCCATTATTTTTCGATTTTCAGCGCCGCTTAGCCAATCTGCCTACCAATCTGTTATGGATGCATTTTAAAAATGTATGATGAAAGTACAAAACATCGGATAATTTCCGTTTTTGTTTGTTTGTTTGTTTTTTTTTTTTTGAAGATGAAGAGCATCACTCTCTGGCTCACCAAAGACATTTATTTTCTTTCAATTTTCGTTGAGCTGTATTTGATTTTTCCCTCCCTTTCTTTCTTTATTTCTCTTTTAAAAATTATCTGCAGAGTGATGAAAAATCTGCGACGTACGTCTCACGTCTCGCAATTTCTGCTACTGGGAGCTCTAGGATTGATATCGAGTAGCCGTTTCTGAAGTCCTATATTTTCCTCCTTTATATTGGACCCATTGTAATAACCCTCACCCCTTATGTCTTGAACCTCGAGCTGCAAACTGGATAATAACGTCTCCAATAGAAAATTATACAGATTTTCTCCAGTAACATTTGTTACGGGAAAAAATCAAGAAAAAATTCAAAGACTTCTACCTTACCACAGGGCCGTCATTTAAAGTTTTTCCAGGGGGGAGGGGGGGCAAAGGGTCCAAACACAATGAAATTTCAGCGGAAAACATGAAAAACTACGCCCATTTTTTGTAAATAACATTGATTTCTTAAAGTCAGGGGGGGATTGACCCCCCCCCGCCCCCCTAAATGACGGGTCTGCTTTACCAACAGTAGTGCTCACACATCTGATTACGAATGGAATTTGCTCTGTGTGACAAATATCAAGTGTGCAGTCGAGAATTATAGCGTAATATTTAGCTTTTTTTACAACGCATGTAAGGAGGACAGTAATGACTTGATGGAGTAAGATTCTGAAACGAGCATAAGAACTCTATAAATTGTTTACCGTTTAAATTCAATCAAGAACTTTTTTTAAAGTCCTTATAATAAATTGTTCATTAAAAATTCCTAGAATTTAAAGTCACTTAACAAGGGTGTCTAAAAAGGGGGCGGACCGCATTTTGGGTAATCAGGAGGGTCAATTGCCCACCCTTGGATATTGGAAACAATGTAATTATACACTTGTGTATGTATTTTGTTGTTTCCCCTATGAAATGCCATGCGGATGACACCGTTTGCTTCTCTCCTCTCCCAGAGCATTCTCAGATGATGAGCGTAAAAAGACACCTATACTCGACTGCAACCTTTCCTAACAAAAACATCGTGACGTCAGCGTAACGTTAGCCTATGAAAAACGAGCTACATAAAACGTCAGTCACATCAGCCTACTTGGCGATTTAGAGGAGATCGCTAATTGCTTGTGAGCTCTCATTGGCTTCTCCCGTAATGACGTTGAGTGTCAAGTTAAGTTGCTCTCTAGTATAGCTAAAGCTAAGTTTTTTCAGGGTGTATATGGGGAGATGGTCATGGGTTTTTGAAAAAGAGAAGTTTTTTTTTTTTTTTGGTGTTGTAACCTTCATAGTGGTATTGCGAAGGTAAGCCAACTCAATCAAACGCTAATGGCTTTGCCTTTTTCAAAAATTGACAACTTCAAAATTTGCACAAAATATTGAAGCAAACGTCAATAAATCACATTTTAACATATTTTTTCTCTTTTTGTTTAAAATATTTATATTTTGGAGGATGGTGGCATGGTGGATGCGCAGATGCGCACTCCCTAGCTTCCATTTGGACAGGCCCATGTCACTAAAACAAATCTATCAACAATGTAATCATCGAAGCTGATTTTTATTTTTTCAGTATAATTTGATCGTCTCTGTGGGGCTAATTTAGGTAAACCTTGTACTTTTTTTTTCAAAAAATTTTTAATGCATCGCTTTTACGTACACCAGATAGAAAAAGTTACAGTCCCTGTCCTTTCAACCCAAACAAAGAAAACGAAGATTAAATCAAATATTTTTGAGAGAAAAAAAGAAACTGACTTCGAAACAGCTGCTGAAAATTGCTCTAAAATATCCATCCATATCACTTTTAAATACTACCACTATTCAGTGAGAGAAACATGATGCATCAATTTGTTTAAAGAAATAGCTAAATAAATTTGTGAAGAATCATGTCATCTTTTTTTTTTTTTTTAACTTGGCTGCACATTTTTAAATGTAGCTGGGTTTTTATTTTCTACCCTCCTCCTCCGCTCCCAGACTCTTCCTTTCTATGTGGCTGGCTGATCGGCCGCCCCAGGTAGCGGAGTCGTGGTGTTGAATTGACCTATCGTTTTAGCTCTTGTCTTGAAGAATATGTATTACCAAAGGGTTTAATAGCTTCAGTTTCTGGGGTTTTGCTGTTTTGGGAAAAGTGGCTGCTTCTCCGCTCTGCAAGTACATAGTCTGAGTTAAAGATAAGCGCACAGATAGTGCGGGAAAAACACGATGTGAGAAAAGTTCGACGATAGGCCCCTCATCATTTTTTTTCTTCTGGCAATTTTTATTTAGTTATTTGTTTTTTTCGGGAATGCTTGATTTTTTTTTTTTTTTCGAAAAACTTTCTTTAGAAAAAAAATACTACATGCGGTCTGCGGCCGCCCCTTGCTTTGGCCGCCCTCGTGCGGTGCACGAGCTGCACACCTGCTAGGATCGGCCCTGACCGGCACAGTGGTCAAAGAGCTTGTATTCCTCTGTACGTGGTAAGTTCAGGTTCCAGGGTTCGATCCTATCGTATGTCATTAAAATCACTTACGAATTTGTGTAATATTCTTTGGTAGAGGGAAAGCATGGACCTGATAAACATTAAATAAACGAATGCAGTCGTCGCTCGATTTAACCACCTCCTCCGTCCTACAGGAAAAGCTCTTTAAGAGGTAACTTTTTTTAAAAATACAGATGCAGCATGCATGCTCAGAACTTTTATAAAAATTGGCGATTTTTTTGAAGATTTTAACTAAGTACTCTTTATTTTCTCAGTGGAAAGAAATATATTAGTGTTAAATACTATAACAAAATATTAAACAGGTTTTAAATTAGAAAATTTTAAAACCAAAAAACTTCTAAATAAAATATAAAAAAAGCTTTTTAAGTTTAAAGACTATTTCTATCAGCTTGATTCACACAAAAAAGTATGAAATAAAATAAACATATGATTTCTTGATGAAAAGTTAAAAATTTCAGTTGATCTCATTATATCTTTATGTGTTGAGTAATTCTAAAGCAACAAAAAAATTTAAATTAAAAATTTGAGAGACGAAATAGAGGAGGTACATTCAAAGCTATTCATACTGTGCTGTATACCGCCTATTTCTTCTCTCAAATTTTTAATTTAAATTTCATTTTCTGCTTTAGAATTAATCAACGCACAAAGATATAATTAGATCGACTGAAGTTTTTGACTATTGTCATCAAGAAATCATATATTTATTTTATTTCTTATTTTTTAATGCGAATCAAGCTGATAGAAGTAGTCTTTAAACTTAAAAAGCTTTTTTTATATTTTATCTACAGTGTAGTAACGATACAGCTTTTTTTTTTAAGTAACGATGAAACGACGCAGTTTTTTCTGAAGTAATGCTACTCAAGAAGAAGCTGTATCGTTACTAGAAAAGTTTATTGAATTTCAGTTTCCAACAGATTTTCTAGTAGTACAGCAGTATTTTTCTTACAGTGTGAAAGAAATATTTTTAACACGTTTACAGGCGTATTTTTAAATCATTAGTTATCTCATCCGGTCGAGAACTGGACGCCAAATTCTCATCAGAATGGCGCTCGTGGATAGTAGCACTTCTTGCAAACTGTTTTCTGAACATGACAATGGCGCATAAGAATGGCGTCTGAACTTTCTAACAGCACTACTTGCTACTGTTTTCTGGAGAATGCGCTAAGTCTGCAAACGGTGAGTTGTCATTGCGCTGCCTTATTTGAAACAACGGCAATAACATTATTTCACGCATTGAAAATAGAAAATATGCCTCATAAATTTAGCCTTACGCATTTTCGTTTTTTCTATTTTAAAATAAATTTAGCATCGTAGAAATGGAGGAAATGAAATTGAAATTTTTAAAATTCTTGTTTTGAAC